>JAODAL010011675.1:0-98833 GCA_025379985.1 Phyllomedusa bahiana | reverse complement strand
TACAATTCAGAAGGGTTTAATTCATTAAGACTTAATAACTACGATAGTAGTATGCGTCTCTATAGAAGGTAGGTCCATTGTCATTAAAGTGCACCGATCACCACTAAATAAACACACCCAAATTTATATTAGCTTTAATAATAAGACTTTTCTCCAATACATGTCACTAGGAAATCAAAGGATTTTTCTTAGTATTACAGGGATAAAGGTTTTACTTTCATTTTGTCAGTGAAAGTTCACAATTTGGTGAGATTTCTACCCTGGGAGATACCAACTGTGCAGGGGGAGCTGAGGACATAGAAGGTTAATCTTAGGGTTTGTTCACATGGCGTTTTTGGATCTGTGTTGTACCCGAAAATCGCATCCAAAAACGCTGCGTCAATCAGATCCTAAACGGATCCAACACCTATCCATTACGCAGCTACATGTTTGGATGTGTTTTGGCTGCAGCAGGATCACACTCTATAGTTTATTATAGGGCTCCTGCTGCGTCTTTCAGACCAAGAATTCACATGACAATTCTTGGAACGGATCCGAAAAACGCAATTAGACGCATCGGTGATCACTCGTCTGAACGCCGATGCGTATTTCATATTAAAAGCAATGTAAAATTACATTACTATTTGTTAGCTGCGCGTTTGGGTCCGTTTAATCCAAATACGCAGCTAAAAGCGTATGTTACACGGCGTAAAACACGCCATGTGAACATCCCTTTAGTCTCTCACTGTGTACCCAATAAAGAAAAAAATGCTAGATCAGATTTATATATATATAACATACACATGAATTATATAAATAGCATAAATACAATACATACATGAGCAATAAATAACTCATTTACATTGCTAGTTGCCCACAGCCACTCCTGACACACGTTTTGCCTTAATGCTTTGTCTGGTGAGATTTCGTCCCTGGGAGATACCAACTGCGCAGGGGGAGCTCAGGACATAATGGCTGGTAGAGACTTAATCTTAGTCTCTCACTGTGTGTACCCAATAAAGAAAAAAGTCCTAGATCATGTATATAAAAAGTACATACGAATTTCATATATATTCTAAAAAATAATTTTTTAAAAATAAATTAAAACACAAAATGTTGTAAGTACTACCAGAAAAAAACAGATGTGGGACAATAGCAATGAAAGAAGTAAATGCAAATTCAAATAAGTGCATCTCGAGTATTAGATAACCGTGATTAGTGCTTACAACAAAAGTAAAAGTACAAGTGCTTCAAATAACAGCCAATACAATGGTAAATTCATACATTATGTCACAGAAATTCTACAAACATAAATATATGAATAAAGTCCAAGTGCAGTAAATAATTCATTTACATTGCTAGTTACCCACAGCCACTCCCGATGCGCGTTTCACCTTAATGCTTTGTCTGGTAAGTTTTCTTCCCTGGAAGATACCAACTGTGCAGGGGGAGCTGAGGACATAGTGGCTGGTAGAGGGTTAATCTTAGTGTCTCACTGTGTCAGGGTTTACCTGCTTCTGCTTCCAGCCTTCTCTTCTCCTCCATGACACTCCGTCATCCATGTTAAACAGCTGATAGTGTAATAAAACCCACTATGAACACAGCAGCACAGAGCTTCCCAGTGTACACTTGCTGCAGACTTACGGACCCCCCTCCTTCACAGTGGATTATCCCAGCTCAGAAGCAGGTTGTATCACAAAGCTGTCTACATAGTGTGACGGCTGGGTAGTGGATCCGCCGGACCACCGCAAGCGATGGTAGCTAAGCCACGCCAGGGAACGGAATCTAAGTAGCCCCCGGTTTTCACAGAGCCCGCGCAAAGCGGGATGGACTTGCTGCGGCGTGAGGTACCAGGTCGTCCCCTTGACGTGACTTGCTTGCGGTGGCGGCCGAGGTGCAGCGAGGTACAGAAGCGTTAGTCCGGGGAATCGTAGTGTGGGCAGGCATAAGGTCAGGGCAGGCGGCAATGGTTCGTGGTCGCGGAAGGCAGGAAGGTCAGGGCAGGCGGGCAGAGGTTCGGAGGGCGGGAAAGAGGTCTGGTACACGTAGGGCGAGAAACACATAGGGAACACTTTAGCTAAGGCACGAGGCAACATAGATCAGCAGGGAAGTGACGTGGGTGCAAAACTTATATAGGGACAGCGCCCGGCAATTACCCAATTACGGCGGGAAATGTCCCTTTAAATGTACGTTTAACGCGCGCACGCGCTAGGGGGCGGCACGGCATTCCGGCGCGGAGGGACGAGGACCGGACGGGAGCGTGGCCAGGTGAGTGGATGGGACGGGTGGGGGCACGAGCGGCAGTGCGGACCGCGGGGCCCCCCGTCCCCGCAACCCGTTACACATAGTGATTCATCCTGCTGTCAGGAGCCGACTTCATTCTCGCTTTCATGAAGGGTCAGCACCTTCTTTTACTGAATTACAGGTAGAATTTCTTTCTCTTTCCTAAGTAAACATATTTGAGAAAGTGTTGATATTTCAGTCGTCTAGTACTTCATAAGCTTTCTCTGCAGGTGATAGGTCTGCATTAAGACCATGGAGTCACTTTTGTCGATTGGTACCAGACAAATAAAAGCTTTATTAATATAGAGAGAATGGCGGCGAGGTAATTATATCTCATTCTACTAAGATCTCAAGCCTCCTCCGTGTTAAAAGAGAGACGCGTAACCTCCCTGATATCTCATTTCATCTGATAAAAGCGAGTGGTGGGCTTTCATCTCTGGCCCTATTCTAGTGCGCTCCATGTTTGTGGCTCCACAATTACAGGAGCAGCCTGTCATCTCCGCCAGAAGAGAAACCCTGCTCAGTGGTAATTCCTGATGGATGCATTACTCATCTTGCCGGTAAAAAAAAATGTAACCCCAAAATTTATGTGACCTGTAAATGGGGTAATCTGCCATGTTATTGTTATATTCTTGTACATAAGAGGCAGTATTATAGTAGTATATTCTTGTACATAGGGGGGCAGTATTATAGTAGTTATATTCTTGTACATAGGGGGCAGTGTTATAGTAGATATATCTTGTACATAGGGGCCCGTATTATAGTGTTTATATCTTGTACATAGGGAGCAGTATTATAGTAGTTATATTCTTGTACATAGGGGGCAGTATTATTGTAGTTATATTCTTGTACATAGGGAGCAGTATTATAGTAGTTATATTCTTGTACATAGGGGGCAGTATTATAGTAGTTATATTGTTGTACATAGGGGGCAGTATTATTTTAGTTATATTCGTGTACATAGGGGCAGTATTATAGTAGTTATATTCTTGTACTTAGGGGCAGTATTATAGTAGTTATATTCTTGTACATAGGGGGCAGTATTATAGTAGTTATATTCTTGTACATAGGAGGCAGTATTATAGTAGTTATATTCTTGTACATAGGGGGCAGTATTATAGTAGTTATATTCTTGTACATAGGGGGCAGTATTATAGTAGTTATATTCTTGTACATAGGAGCAGTATTATAGTAGTTATATTCTTGTACATAGGGGCAGTATTATAGTAGTTATATTCTTGTACATAGGGGGCAGTATTATAGTAGTTATATTCTTGTACATATGGGGGATTATTATAGTAGTTATATTCTTGTACATAGGGGCTATATTATTGTAGTTTTATTCTTGTACTTTGAGGCTGTATTATAGTAGTTATATTCTTGTACATAGGGGCAGTATTATAGTAGTTATATTCTTGTACATGGGGGACGTATTATAGTAGTTATATTCTTGTACATGGGGGACGTATTATAGTAGTTATATTCTTGTACATAGGGGCGGTATTATAGTAGTTATATTCTTGTACATAGGGGGCAGTATTATAGTAGTTATATTCTTGTACATAGGGAGCAGTGTTATAGTAGTTATATTCTTATTCATAAGGGGCAGTATTATAGTAGTTATATTCTTGTACATTGGGGGCAGTATTATAGTAGTTATATTATTGTACATAGGGGCAGTATTATAATAGTTTTGTTGGGTACATTCCTGAACAAGGCATTATAGTACATTTGTTCTTCCCCACAGTGGGCAATATTTTAATATTATCATTGAAGTAGTAAAGATAATCCCGAAAATCAACAATCTCTTGTCTGAGCCAGGAATATTCTCCGTGCAGTTGTCGCTTTCCTTGCAGCATTGATCTTGGCAGCTCATAACAGGTTAATTATGTGGCGGAGCAATGGGCACAGGAGAAAGCTCTTTATAAGGTAAAATAATATAATCTGTGAGAGAGAGATTCTGCATAAAGAGGTGTTTTGTGGATTGTATTTCCGTGTAGGTAGCCATTGATTATTGGAGGCCTGTCCTCAGTGCGGTTGCTCCATGTATCACTCTTTCCTGGTTATTGGGATGTAAATGCCGGACAGGATCGAGGCATTATCTGGATTGTGCAGGCTGCTGTTATGTATTTATGATTAAAGGAGAAAGGCATCGCTCACAGCCGCCGCTCCCAGGCTTGTTAAGCTTGAAATCTTCTGTGTATTACACCAGCTGTTTATCCACACATGGAGGAGAGCAGGGTTTTCTGTGCTGCAAAGAAACCATATGTAAAGTGATGGCTCTGAGAATATTGGCTTAAACCTAAACCCTTCACCTGATTGATGAAAGGAGCATCCAAGAGAGGAGCAAAGTAGATCTACAATGAACAGTAGTGTATGTGAAGAAATAGATACAGCGATAATACATCAGTGTGACACAGATACTGTACATAGATATATATAAATACATAGGTATGACACCGATACTGTACATAGATACCTAGATAATACATATAGCAGGACACAGATACTGTACATAGATACCTAGATAATACATAGGTATGACACAGATACTGTACATAGATACATAGATAATACATAGGTATGACACCGATACTGTACATAGATACCTAGATAATACATATAGCAGGACACAGATACTGTACATAGATACCTAGATAATACATATAGCAGGACACAGATACTGTACATAGATACCTAGATAATACATATAGCAGGACACAGATACTGTACATGGATACATAGATAATACATAGGTATGACACCGATACTGTACATAGATACCTAGATAATACATATAGCAGGACACAGATACTGTACATGGATACATAGATAATACATAGGTATGACACAGATACTGTACATAGATACATAGATAATACATAGGTATGACACAGATACTGTACATAGATATATAGATAATACATAGGTATGACACCGATACTATACATAGATATAAAGATTACATCAGTATGACACAGATACTGTACACAGATACATAGATAATATATAGGTATGACACAGATACTGTACATAGATACATAGATATATAGATAATACATAGGTATGACACAGATACTGTACATAGATACATGGATAATACATAGGTATGAAACAGATATATAGATACATGGATAATAATCGTACGACCACAGATGCTGTGCATAGATATATAGATAATACATAGGCAGGCACAGATACTGTACAGATACATAGATAATACCATAGGTATGACACAGATACTTATCAGATACATTAGTTTAATTACATAGGTTGACACCGATACTCTTACATAATAAAAGATTTAATCAGTATGACACAGATACTGTACACAGATACTATGATAATTTACATAGGTATGACCAGATATGTACTTTAGATCTTAGTAATTACCTAGGTATGACACAGATACTGTACATAGAATACATAGATATACATAGGTATGACAAGTTTTATAGATACATGGATAATACATCGGTACGACACAGTGCTGTACATAGATTCCTAGATAAAAACATATATCAGGACACAGTACTGTACATGGATACATAGATAATACTAGGTATGAACAGATACTGACTAGAACATAGATAATACATAGGTATGACACCGATACTATACATAGATATAAAGATTACATCAGTATGACACAGATACTGTACACAGATACATAGATAATACATAGGTATGACACAGATACTGTACATAGATATATAGATAATACATAGGTATGACACAGATACTGTACATAGATACATAGATAATACATAGGTATGACACAGATATATAGATACATGGATAATACATCGGTACGACACAGATGCTTTAAATAGATACCTATATAATACATATAGCAGGACACAGATACTGAACATTGATACATAGATAATACATAGGTATGACACAGATACTGTACATAGATACATAGATAATACATAGGTATGACACCGATACTATACATAGATATAAAGATTACATCAGTATGACACAGATACTGTACACAGATACATAGATAATATATAGGTATGACACAGATACTGTACATAGATACATAGATATATAGATAATACATAGGTATGACACAGATACTGTACATAGATACATGGATAATACATAGGTATGAAACAGATATATAGATACATGGATAATACATCGGTACGACACAGATGCTGTGCATAGATATATAGATAATACATAGGCAGGGCACAGATACTGTACATAGATACATAGATAATACATAGGTATGACACAGATACTGTACATAGATACATAGATAATACATAGGTATGACACCGATACATAATAGTATAAAGTTACATCAGAATGACACAGATACTCTACACAGATACATAGATAATACATAGGTATGACACAGATAATTTACATAGATATATAGATAATACATAGGTATGACACAGATACTGTACATAGATACATAGATAATACATAGGTATGACACAGATACTGTACATAGATACATAGATAATACATAGGTATGACACATATATATAGATACATGGATAATACATCGGTACGACACAGATGCTGTGCATAGATATATAGATAATACATAGGCAGGGCACAGATATTGTACATAGATATATAAATAATGCATAGGCAGGACACAGATACATAGATACATAGATAATACATAGGCAGGATACAGGTATTGTACATAGGTACATAGATAATACATAGGTAGGAAACAGGTATTGTACATAGATGTATAGATAAAACGTAGGTGTAACAGATGTACTGTACATAGATACACAGATAATACATAAGTACAATACAGATACTGTACATAGACACATAGATAATACATAGGTATGACAGATACTGTACATAGATAATACATAGGTATGACATACATACATAGACTATACATAGGTATGACACAGATACTGTACATTGATACATAGGTAGGACACATACTGTACATACATGTTGTGGCAGAGCGACCTTATGTGGTCGCATGGTGCTGCCACTAGGTGGCATACGTCGAGAGACCTGGTAGAAACATGCCACCGAGGGCCTGGACTCGGTGGGGGAAGCCAGGTATTGTCGGTCAGCAGTGCTTTTTGTCACCCTGTCTCACGAAGACTCTTATGTTTGTACCTACGGGTATCAATAAATTGTTGATTTTATCATTTTTTGAATTACCGTAAGCCTTTTCGCTGGTCCAATCCTTTTGAATCCAAGCTGTTAACTCTGCGTTACTGGAGCAGGGAACGTGCGATATAGGCGTGTAACCACAATCCTGCAATATAGAGGTGAGCTGACTCAATTGTTCCATATTTTGAAAAAAAAATTGTCGGTCAGCAACATTAGGTTGCTGACCCTTGTACGTAGTCCAGCCATTAGGGGCTGGCCTTCCCAGAACAGCTGCAGATGGGTGGGTGGCTGTTCCCACGTTCCAGGTCCCCATGTTCCAGCCCAGGTATTGGGTAGGTCTCTTGGGTAGGCTCTTCTTACCCCCCGAGGCTTGAGGAAGCCTGAACCAGCGGCAACTGGTGGGATAGTGGATATTTGAGGGGCTGGTCGCCAGTTCCAGACCACGATATTGAGGGAAGCTATTTGTATAGCTAGTGGCCAGACGGCCTAGGGTTTTGTTTATTCCGTTTTATTGGCTGTGTTGTAAACCTGTGCCAAAATAAAACAGACTGAGTTAAGGGAGAAGCCCCTGTCAGTGCCGTCCATTTAACCCAAGCGGCGATCCGTGAGCGACAATACCCCCAGGACGGCCCAAGAGGGCATCCAGACGAGAGCGAGTTGTCACAATGTATAGATAAAACATAGGTGTAACAGAGGTACTGTACATAGATACACAGATAATACATAAGTACAATACAGATACTGTACATAGACACATAGATAATACGTAGGCACGATACGGATACTGTACATAGACACATAGATAATACATAGGTATGACACAGATACTGTACATAGATACATAGATAATACATAGAAGATGGATAGATATTAAAGGGGAATTTATGATAGAATCCTCTAAATGGTCCGGTGGTACACAGAAGTAAAGCAGAAATCTTCCATAAATACATATATTAATACATAATAGATAGATAAATGGATGGATATAGAAATATGATAGATACACATGCAATAGCTAGATTTTAGATATATCATATAAATATAAACATGAGATACATAAATAGATATTAGATAGATTGATAGATGTTTATGGGATAGATAGATAGATAGATACATGCATACATTAATAGATAGATGGATGGATAGATAGATAGATAGATGGATAGATACTAGATAGATAGATAGATATGCGATAGATAGATAGATATATAGATGATAGATAGATAGATAGATAGATAGATAGATAGATAGATAGATATGGGGTAGATAGATAGATAGATAGATAGATAGATAGATAGATATGGGATAGATAGATATGAGATAGATATGAGATAGATAGATATGAGATAGATAGATAGATAGATAGATAGATAGATAGATAGATGTGAGATGGATATGGGATAGATAGATATGGGATAGATATATAGATAGATAGATAGATAGATAGATAGATAGATAGACAGATAGATATGAGAGATAGATAGATAGATATGGGATGTATAGATGAATAGTCACATAGGTGGGGAGATAAAACCAACTTTGCCTTACAGGACATGAACTTAATCTCAAGAGTAAAGTCTCCAAGGATAATTGTTTAATGTTCTTCAGCCAATGTAATCATATTTCATTGCAGGCAATTATTTCAGATTATTTAGGACTGTGTCATTAAGCGGTGGCTGCAGGTGGCACCATCGGAAAACATGAAACAATCGTCTTTTCTTACAATAATAATTAATTGTATCCACAGAGCATGTAATCCTGTGTTTGCCTTTATTAATCATGGGAATATGTGCAGAGGTGTTCGCCTGACCGGACGAGGAGAGGGGCTCACTAGTCCGTGAAAGAACAAGACAAACATAATGAATGTAAGAAGCACTTACTAAATCAGTGGTCGCCCCACATTGTCAAAAACTCTGCTAAATTGGGTGATGTTGATCAATCTATCTATCTATCTATCCCTCTCATATCTATCTATTTCTATCCCATATCTATCTATCCCATATCTATCTATCTATCTATCCATCTATCTCATATATTTCTATCTATCTATCTATCTATCTATCTATCTATCTATCTATCTATCTATCTCTAAGCATTCATCGGGTAACATGAAAAAAGTCCAGTTTATTCCAACATGTCAATTGAAAAGTGACATTTCAGCTCACTTACAAAGGGATATTCACTCAAACATGACATCTGTATATTTCTGCAAAAAAAGGCCAGAAATAACCAATGATGAATGTCACAGGGCAATGAGGTCAAATAAATAAAATTGCTTGTATCCATAAGACCAAGGAGACTGAAGAAGGAGCCGGTTCTGCTCTGAACGTGTCCTAAAAATAAAGCACTTCACAGTGAAGCCTTCTGGAGCCCCAGCTGTTTTCTTCTACAAGAAGTGGAGTCTACAGTGGAGTGCGCTATTTCTTCTACATTTAGTGGACAATGGCAGCTTCTCATCCATATTGATGTCCATGATCTACCAGGTGAGAACGTCCCTCCATATGCTTTGTAATCATTTTGGTTATGTGCTATGTACAGTAGCTCTCCCTAAAGAAGCATTTATGCTATCTATCATACATGAAAAAACTTTGAGATTCTCGGTTCACATAATTTGATCAAAAGATGTTTAAGCTGCCCACGACTTTCAACGTGATCTCAAAATCGGGCAGTCCTACCCTATCCTTACCTCTCAATAGAGCCAATCAAGGCCTCTCACTGGGTCAACCGACCTCCATTATACAGAGAGAAAAAAATAAATTAAAAAACCCAACCTGTAAGCTGCACCTCTTATGACAGCCTGTGAGAGTGGGCAGGTGCAGAAAATCAAAATGGAGGCACCCCTTCCTCCCCATATAGGTTAAAATCAATATATACCAAATATAACGTATGGTTCTGCACAAAAAACACTTCTGAAAAAACATATGCAAACCTGGGTGCCACTGGCAGTGGTGTGCGTGTGTACATGTCTGTATGTATATATATATATATATATATATATATATATATATATATATAATAGATATAGACATATATAGATATATAGATATATATAAATATATATGTGTGTGTGTGCCGCAGCCCTGCCAGTGGCACCCAGGTTTGCATTGGTTTTTTCAGAGATGTTTTTTGTGCAGAACCATACGTTATATTTGGTGTATATGTATTTTAACCTATATGGGGTGTAAAGGGTGCCTCCATTTTGATTTACTGCACCTGCCCACTCTCACCGGCTTTAATAATAAGTGCAGCTTGCAGGTTTTTTTTTTTTTTTTTTTTTCTCTCTGGATAAAGGAGGTCGGTTGACCCAGTGAGAGGCCTGGATGTGGCTCTATTGAGAGGTAAGGATAGTGTAGGACTGCCCGATTTGAGATCACGTTGAAAGTCGTGGGCAGCTTAAACATCTTTTGATCAAATTATGTGAACCGAGAATCTCAAAGTTTTTTCATGTACAGTAGCTCTGTCTCATCCGTGTTGATGTCCATGCTCTACCAGATGAGCAGGACCCCCCATATACAGGGTTTTCATTTTTGTTTTTATACAGTTTATGTCCCATGTTGATGTCCATGCTCCACCAGGTGAGCATGGCAGATAATGTACTTTGTATTAGTTTTGTTTTTTATACAGCTTATGTCCTGTGTTGCTCTTTCTCACTCATGTTGGTGTCCAGTATCAGGAGAGCAAATTTCACTGTATACTTTGCATTTATTTTGTGTTTATACCGTTTATGTCCTATGTAGCTCTTTTTTATCCACGTTGATGTCTATACACTACAAGGAGAGCACCTCATATTATGTACTTTGATTTTATTGTGGTTTTTATACAGTTTATGTCCCATTTATCTCTTCCTTATCCATGTAGATGCCCATGCACTATCAGGTGAGAACATCCCTCCATATACTTTGTATTTTAGTTCTAATACCTTTGATGTGCTATGTAGCTCTTTCTTATCCATGTTGATGTCCATGCTCTACCAGGTGAGCAGTTCCCACCATATACTTTGTATTGTTTTGGATTTAATACAGTTTATGTGCTATGTAGCTATTTCATATCCAGGTAGATGTCCATGCTTTACCAGGTGAGCAGGTCCCACCATATACTTTGTATTTATTTTGGTTCTTATTCTGTTTATGTCCCATTTATCTCTTTCTTATCCATGTAGATGTCCATGCACTGTCAAATGAGCTCATGCCACCATATACTTTGTATTGTTTTGGGTTTTATACCATTTATGTCCCATTTATCTCTTTCTTATCCATGTTGGTGTTCATGCAGTATCAGATTAGCTCATAACATATTCTTTGTATTGTTTTGGTTTTTATACAGTTTATATCCTATGTAGCTCTTTCTTGTCCATGTTGATGTTCATGCTCTACCAGGTCAGCAGGTCCCACCATATACTTTGTGTTGTTTTGGATTTAATACAGTTTATTTATGTGCTATGTAGCTATTTCATATCCATGTAGATGTCCATGCTCTATCAGATGAGCTCATGTCACCATATACTTTGTATTGTTTTGAGTTTTATACAGTTTATGTCCTATGTAGCTCTTTCTTATCCATGTAGATGTTCATGCTCTACCAGATGAGCAGGTCCCACCATATACTTTGTGTTGTTTTGGGTTTTCTACCGTTTATGTCCCATTTATCTCTTTTTTATCCACGTAGATGTCCATGCTCTACGACAAGCAGGTCCCACCATATACTTTGTATTGTTTTGGTTTTTATAGTTTATGTCCTATGTTGCTCTTTCCTTCTTAATTAAAGGGGTTTTGCTACAAAGTGAGTTCATTAGCTCTTAACCTGCTCAGGAGAGACTATAAACAAACACAGCAGCCTCACAGGGGAGAGGGAGGGGGCTGAGCAGTAAGGGCTGTGCAATGTGTACTCAAATAATTACATTAGAACCAGAGGATTCTCTATAAAAAAAGACACAGCATCTTTCTCCACAGCCCCTTGCTAGCTCTGGAGCAGTAACAAGGAAGTAGGGAGCCTTGTGGAATGTGTACTCAAATAATTACATCAGAACCAGAGGATTCTCTATACAAAAGGCACAGCATCTTTCTCCACAGCCCCTTGCTAGCTCTGGAGCAGTAACAAGGAAGTAGGGAGCTTGTGCAATTTGTACTCAAATAATTACGTTAGAACCAGGGGATTCTCTATACATAAGACACAACAGCTTTCTCCACAGCCCCTTGCTAGCTCCGGAGCAGTAACAAGGAAGTAGGGAGCTTGTGCAATGTATACTCAAATAATTACATTAGAACCAGTGGATTCTCTATACAAAAGACACAACATCTTTCCCCACAGTCCCTTGCAAGCTCATTCATGTTCCCTGTCATCAGATAAGAAGTGCAAATACGCAAGCGCGGCCTGTCAGCTCTCCTGGTCGTGTCTAATGCAAATTTTAAGTACCTAAGGGATTGTAAAGAAAGCTGTAGCTCTCACAGGCTTCAATTTTTTCAATGACATATATTTAGAAAAGTGATTAAATACCCATTTTGGAGGATCCCACGTCAACATTACATCGTGGCAAAACCCCTTTAAGGTATCACAAGGTTAAAATGGGCCCATTCCTTGAAGGGTTAATGCTGCCTGGCCCCAGGTATAGCAGGTATACTGACACGAACCACTTTGTGTTTCTGATATCACTTAATTAATTTGAAGCAAGCAAACTGTGCAGAAACCTCGCCACATACATAGACATTACAGCTGCGCCCTTTGCGGCATGTATAAATTGTTTAGAAGCTTTAATGTCCGGTATTAAAATTCTGTTCTCAGTCGGGATGCAATTATTCAAAAGATTACATTGGCTTCATTGCATAGAAGAAAAAAAGGATGTTTACAAGTAAAATTTTCAGATTGCATGTAGCGATCATTAATCTCTAATTTATGACTCTGGAATGAGAATCCATTAAAGCTAAATAGAAATATGACTATTAATACACGGAGCACAAAGAAGAGCATCTATTTTATGAGCTATTCAGATGAATGCTGTAAATACAAAATAATACATGCGTTGCCGAACTGTGCCGCCGGATTGCTTTCCAGGGGGAAGTGGAAAATGGGATTTTGTCTTTTTATCACAAACTCTTAATTGGAATTTATATATTTTTTAAGGATGTACCGCATGCAACTACAAGACAGGTTTATGCAAGAGTAAAAAAAATAGATGGAAATAAAATAACAATAATAAATTATATGAACTATATCCATTTTCAGTTGTGCTTAGAGGAAAATGCTATTAATAGGTGTCCAGTGAACCCAAACTAAAAGAATCCACCAAAGGCTCACCTGAGTCTTCATTTATTTCCCGGTGCTGTCTTATGTGCTGAGTTGTGCTGTATGTAGCCTCCCTTCCCTGCAGCCGAGCAGCAGCATTACAGGGGTTGTCTCACTACATTGATTCATCTCACCTCAGTCCTGTTTTCGCGGTTTCATTTTGAATTCAGGGGCGTGTTTACTGGCTTCTACTAGGCTGCAGTAAAAGCCAGGTCTGTAGCTATAGCAACCAGTGCTGGCAGCCTATCAGGAGAGATTGAACAGGTCTGTAGCTATAGCAACCAGTGCTGACAGCCTATCAGGAGAGATCAAACAGGTCTGTAGCTATAGCGACCAGCACTGGCAGCCTATCAGGATAGATCAAAAAGGTCTTTAGCTATAGCAACCAGCGCTCGCAGCCTATCATGAGAGATTGAACAGGTCTGTAGCTATAGCAACCAGTGCTGGCAGCCTATCAGGAGAGAAGGAACAGGTCTGTAGCTATAGCAACCAGTGCTGGAAGCCTATCAGGAGAGATCGAACAGGTCTGTAGCTATAGCAACATGAGAAGCTGATGCAGCCCATACAAGAGGGGATATCTAGGAATAGGTAGGACACTATTAATGGACACATATTGCAAAGTGACTTGTTTTTGCAAGATCTTTAACATAAAAAGCAGCAATCCTTGTAGTGAGACAACCCCTTTAACCTTCACCCTGTAAAACTACAAGCCCCAGGATCCTTTGCCGTGCTTTGACAATTTTTCTCCCTCCCTACGCCTGCTGTTTTCTCCCTCATGTTTAATGCATTGGGAGGCAGAATCAAAGGGGTATGGCTTCAAAGGCTACTCTGAAAAAAGTCAAATCCCTTGATCACCCGATCTCCTGGGCTGGGCACAGATCTGTTTCCTGTGTGTGGAGAACTCCTGAGCTTCCTGTCATCAACAGCTAATGTAGAATTTTAGGACGCCTACAGAAAATGAATAGGTATATCCATAGTGTTGATCAGCATTGGGGAAATTGTTTTTGCTCTACTTTGGATCAACACTGTAGAGTTATAGATTAGACTCAATGGATCTGTATCTTTTTTCAATCTTATTCAGACTAAAAGTGGCCCATAGGAGAGCAAGGAAGTACTTGGGGCATCCTGGGCATAGTGGGCTTGGGGCTGCTATTTTCAGGTAGAAAGAGAAAGAACGAGAAGCAGAATACGAGATATGTGCAATATGTGACATCATGTACAGTAGCTATTGAATGGGCCCCAAGAATCAACTCTTTCAGTGGGCCCCAAGAATCTCTCCACTGCTGAGTCCCAGGAATCATCTCCACTGTTGAGCTCAAAGAATCAACTCCACTGGTGGGCTCCAAGAATCAACTCCACTGGTGGGCCCCAAGCATCAACTCCACTGTTCGGCCCCAAGCATCAACTCCACTGTTGGACCCCAATAATTAACTCCACTGGTGGGCTCAAAGAATCAGCTAGACTGGTGGGCCTCCAAAAATCAACTTCACTGCTGGATGCCAAGAATCACTCCACTGGTGGGCCCCAGGAATCAGCTCCATTGGTGGGCCCAAAGAATCATCTTCACTGGTGAGCACCAAGAATCATCTCCATTGGTGGGCTCCAAGAATCAACTCCACTGGTGGGCTCCAAGAATCAACTCCACTGGTGGGCCCCAAGAATCAACTCCACTGGTGGGCCCCAAGCATAAACACCACTGTTCGGCCCCAAGCATCAACACCACAGGTGGAACCCAATAATAAACTCCACTGGATGGCGCAAAAAATCAGCTTTACTGGTGGGCCTCCAAAAATCAACTTCACTGCTGGATGCCAAGAATCACTCCACTGGTGGGCTCCAAGAATTAACTCCATTGGTAAAACCAAAGAATCAGCTCTACTGGTGGGCCCCAAGCATCAACTCCACTGGTGGGTCCCTAGCATCAACTCTACTGCTGGGACCCATGCATCAACTCCTCTGGCGCCTCCCTAGCTTCAACTCCACTGGTGGGCCCCAAGAATAAACTCCACTGGTGGGCCCCAAGAATCAACCCCACTTCTGGGCCCCAAGAATCAACTCCACTGGTGGATCCCAGGTATCGCATTACCAGGCTCCCCACTGACCTTCTCTATCATGTTACTATCTTGTACCAACAAATTAAGAATAGGCCACCAATCTTTCAAGTCTGGGAAATTCTTTAATTTTGCAACATGGATTCCTGCAATGTGTGTAATTAAATATAGGCGTCACCAAATTATGATAGAAGAACAACTGGTCCTGCTGAGCTCCGATAAGTGATCTAAAGCCTACCTCCTTTCAAGATATCTAATTTCACAAAAGAAGGATTCAATTTTTCCACCCAAAATGTATGAAGTCTTTGCAATTTCCACTTTCATCTCTTCTGCCGCAGCCATTGAACTGAAACTTGTAAAATGTCATTGAAGTTTTCTTGGTTCTGACCCATGACATTGTCACTTTCAATGTCCAGAAATAACTTGTGTGTGTCAAAATGGATAATGTCAGCGGAGTAACTGTGGAGGAGCAATGTGACAGCTCAAGGAAAGAAAATTGTCTCTCCACATTGCGGTGGGTGGGGGGAGATGTAAAACAGTAGAATTTCTTGCTGACTTCTAAGGAACCACGACAAATGAGAGTGTTAATTGCACAGTCTCTGTTTAATCACTTCTCTTGATTATGTAGAACTCACTCATCAACTTTCTTCAATAAACACACACAGCACATAAGAAGGAAGCGGCTATAAAATCATAATGATTAATTACATGCAATAAAAAGGAGAAAGGGAATTTCAAGGAATTTTGTAAGTTACCAGCTGAATTAGTATTCTACGTGTGGTGCATTTCCCGGGCATAAGCTGCTAAAGAGGTGCTCAGTTCTTGCAGAAAATAAATCACAAAAGAGGGTGAAGACGACTTTTTTTTTTGTTCAAATGCATTAAAAATCAAAATAAGAAGCCAATTTGCATAAGGACTTGATCAAAAATGCCCTACCGTTTTATGTATGCAGTTCAAGTGCAGATCAATTTGTCTCCCAGTGTGTAGTCTGGTCTTGTTGAGGCACCGATACACATTAGAGAAAAGTCACACAAAGCAATGGACAAACACTCTAATAAGGAAACATTATGCATAAGAGAAAAGTCACCCAAAGCCATGGACCTAACGATCTAATAAGACAACTTTATGCATTAGAGAAAAGTCACCCAAAGCCATGGACCTAACTATCTAATAAGACACCTTTATGCATTAGAGAAAAGTTGACCAAAGCAATGGACCTTGCTAAGTATCTCATGTGGATGGAGGTCTCTTAGCTTCCCCAACATCAGGATCAGACATGTTGACTTTCAATGTTTTGTGTATGTAGTTCCAGTGCCGACCTATGTGTCTTCCGTTGTGTAGTCTGGTTTTGTTGAGGCACCCATACACATTACAGAAAAGTCACCCAAAGCCATGGACCTCGCTAACTATCTCATGGAGGTCTCTTGGCTTCCTCAACATCAGGATCAGGCATGTTGAATTTCATGTTGTGTATGCAGTTCCAGTGAAGACCTATGTGTCTCCCAGTGTGTACTCTGGTCTTGTTGAGGCATCCAGTGCTCTAGAACTAGCTAACTATCTAATGTTGATGGGGGCCTCCTAGCTTCCTCAACATTAGGATCAGACATGTTGACTTTCAATGTTTTGTGTATGTAGTTCCAGTGCCGTCCTATGTGTCTTCCCTTGTGTAGTCTGGTTTTGTTGAGGCACCCATACACATTACAGAAAAGTCGCCCAAAGCCATGGACCTCGCTAACTATTTCATGAAGGTCTCTTGGCTTCCTCAACATCAGGATCAGGCATGTTGGGTTTCATGTTGTGTATGCAGTTCCAGTGCAGACCTATGTTTCTCCCAGTGTGTACTCTGGTCTAGTTGAGTCACCCAATACTATACATGAAAAAAAACAACTTTGAGATTCTTAGTTTTTTGATAAAAAAATGCTTAAGCCACACCTGGCTACCAACGGGATCTCAAGGCGGGTGGTCCTACTCTATCTTTACCTCTCACTAGAGTCAAATTCAGACTTCTCATTGGGTCAACAGACCTCCATAATCCAGAGAGAAAAATAAAAAAAGGACCAACCTTACAAGCATACTGCACTGATATAACAGCCTGTAGAGGTGGGCGGAAAGCAAGAGACCAAAATGGAGGCATCCATTCCTCCCTATATAAATTAAAAGCAATATATGCCAAATACAACGTATAGTTCTACACAAAAAAAAATACTGAAAAACACAATGTGAACCTGGGTGCCACTGGCATGGTTGCGGTATATATATATATATATATATATATACACGCCGGGGGTGGCTTAAGCATTTTTTGATCAAAACATGTGAACTAAGAATCTCAAAGTTTTTTTCATGTATGAAAGATAGCATAAATGCTTCTTTAGAGGTTTCCATGTATTGTTTGATAGCCCTTTTAGCTGATGGTGTGCCACTGGTATTGGAATGCGTGTATATATATTTCATGTATTGTATATAGCATAAATGCTTCTTTAGAGGTTTCCATGTATTGTTTGATAGCCCTTTTACCCAATGCTATAGACCTATCTAACTATTTCACGTTGATGGGGGCCTCCTGGCTTCCTCAACATTACAATCATGCATGTTGAATTTCAATGTTTTGTGTATGCAGTTCCCATACAGACCTATGTGTCTCCCAGTGTGTAGTCTAGTTTTGTTGAGGCACCCTTAGATATCAGAGAAAAGTCATCTGAAGCCATGAACATAGCTAGTTATCATATGTGGATAGAAGTCTCTTAGCTTCCCCAACATGAAGATCAGACATGTTGAATTTCAGTGTTTTGTGTGCGCCGTTCCCTTGCAGACCTATTTGTCTCCCTGTGTATAGTCTGGTTTTGTTGATGCACCTATACATACAAGAGAAAAGTCACACCAAAGCCATGGACCTTGCTAATTATCGCATGCAAATTGAGGCCTCCTGATTTCAGGAACACTGGAGTGGCAAGGATCAGGCATGTTGAACTTAATGTTTTGTGCATGCAGTTTCAGTGCAGACCTATTTGTCTCCCAGTGCGTAGTCTGGTCTTGTTAAGGCGCCCATGCACATTGGAGGAAACAAATCTGACCTAGCTAACTATCTAATGTGGAAGAGGCCTCCTGGTTTCCCCAACATCAGAGTCCAGAATATTGTATTTCAATGTATCCAGTTCCAATGCAGACCTATGTGTACTCTGGTCTTGTTGGGGCACCCAATGCTATGGACCTAGCTAACTATCTAATGGTGATGGAGGCCTCCTGGCTTCCCCAACATCAGAGTCCGGAATGTTGAATTTCAATGTATCCAGTTCCAATGCAAACCTATGTGTCCCCCAGTTTGTACTCTGGTCTTGTTGGGTCACCCAATGCTATGGACCTAGCTAACTATCTAATGGTGATGGTGGCCTCCTGGCTTACCACGTACCACAAGTATACCATAGTCAGCTCATACATGGCGTAGATGGTGCCAGGTATGGCCTAATTTTTCATATAGCTAATGTTATTTTTGACATTGGATACAGCTCAGGGTTCTTTGGTTTGCATCGGATCATAGTGATCCAGTTATGTTCTTGTTACCACACCCCAAAAGTGAACTATAGTTAGTTCATACATAGCTTAGATGGTACCAGGCATAGCTAATTTGTTTTATACTATTTAGCTTAAATTATTTTTGCCATTGGATATAGCTCAGGGTTCTTCGGTTCACATCAGGTCACAGAGATCTAGTTATGTATTTGTTAGCCCGTACCATCAGTATACCATGGTTAGCTCATTCATGGCTTAGATGGTGCAAGGCATTGGGAATTTATTATACTATTTAGCCTAAATATTTTTTTACATCAGATTTGGCTCAGGGTTCCTTGCTTAGTGTCCCGTCACAATGGTCCAGTTGTTACCACATATGACACGTATACCATATTTAGCTTATACATGGCTTAGATGGTGCAATAGAGTTGAGCTGAACCGTTCAGAAAAGGTAGTTTGGCACGTTTTCCGATCCCGAACCGAATGTGCCGAACTACCTTTTCCGAACAGTTCGGCTCAACTCTTGGTGCCAAGTATAGCATTTTTCTTATACTGTAATTTATAGCCTCATTCACAGTGAAATGAATAATCTTATGTAATTTCTGCTGTCACATATCACTCAGTGGTTTGTTTTTTTTTACTTAGTGACCCCATAGGCAGCTATATTATTTCTGGTACCATATAGCTAATCTGGTCTTGGTGCCAATTTTTATCCTTGACACCATATATTATAGAAGAGACCTTTTAATATTTTAGTTTTGCATAGTGCATACGGCAATTGGGAGCTATACGTTGCCAATGATATACTGAGAGTGACACAAATATATGAGAATGGAATATTTAGCAATCATCGGGAGGGTGACACATCCCCGTGTCCATATTACAGGTTCAGGAAGGAACCTTTTCACATTAACCTTTATTGTCACTTATATTCATTTCTCTTTATCTCGTATATTTTCTGACAACTCCCGGGGCAAAAGTAAAGTTGTTTATCAAATTTGTTGTTTCTCTTTGCGCCCGCACTGAACTGGTACGACCATTTTTTAAATTTTTAATTTTTTTGCTCCATTTACTTTGAATTACATTTATCAAATGTGTTATATCTCCTTGATCCTAAATAACACTTCTCAACACTGATTTTGTATCCTGAATGATGTGCAGAGTCTTCAATGTGAGTGTGCGTGCCAAAGTCAAATCCAACCTTAGCACTGTCCTGTTATATAAGAGTTTTTATTACCATTTTTATGTGTATTTATTTTATGGTATTTCATTGTGAATTTATGTAATGATATACTTGCATACATATAATAAAAATATGCAAATACATTAGTAAGACCAGAGCATAGTCATGGAGGAATGTTGGTTGGATAGCTTGGGAGAGTGATTTGTGGCCTATGTGGGACTTTAGCTCCAAGAGGGTGAGTAGCCTCTAATGGAGTCCATACACCTTTTCCATTAAAATACAAGAAATATACATATAATAAAAATATGCAAATATATTAGTAAGACCAGAATATTGTCATTGAGGGATATTTGTTGGATAGCTTGGGAGAGTGCTTTGTGGCCCATATGGGACTTTAGCTTCATGAGGTTGAGGAGCCTCTAATGGAGTCCAGACACCTTTTCCGTCAAAAGCCAAGAAATGTATATATAATAAAAATATGAAAATACATTAGTAAGACTAGAGCATTGTCATGGAGGGATGTTTGTTGGATAGCTTGGGAGAGTGATTTGTGGCCCATATGGGACTTTTAGCTCCATGAGGATGAGTAGCCTCTAATGGAGTCCAGACACCTTTGCCGTTAAAAGCCAAGAAACGTACAAATAATAAATCAATTGAACTCAAAATTAATAGAGGATCAATAGAAGACATGATGGCAATCATAGAGTTCACATCAAGCTTGCACAACATAATATCCATGGGCCGCAAAGGGCTTCTGGATACACGAAATGGTCCATAAAGGAGCAAAGCTTGTGCTAATCCTACCCCAAAATGGTTGGTACTTCCTGCTTTAGGGACAGTACCATCCTGTTTTGGGGCATTCGCAGTAAGTTCAAGGTTGGTCCCAGGCGTTTTTTTGCCCCTACATCCTGCCATATTGTACAGGCCTGGTTTACAATATGAGCTATCACATAGAAGACACACATTGTTCGTAATCTATATAAGCGTCTGTATCATATAATGATATGTAATAATTGTTATATCATCACAGTAGTGGTAACATAATTAGCAGCATAGCTAGGCAAAAATTATCTTAATTGGATGAAAAAATTATGTAGGGTTATTGCAGGAAAGCTTAATTGCAATAGTTGTTAGTGTACTCTAGAGGTTACCTAAAGGAGATGCTATAAGGTGACTATCCGTCTGACCAATGGAAGCACATTTTCGGGGAAGAATGGTACAAAAGTCCTTCTCAAAGTTGTGCAAATCTTATTTGCAGCTACAGAAAAATTTTGGTAGGGGTAATTTCTGCTAAAGAAAGATCTGCAGGTTATTAAAGTCATAGGTTCAATTACTTTTCTCTATGCACTGTGGATATTTACGCAATGTGTTTAATAAAATATATAAAGAGTACAACTGCGTGATATTTTGTCATGATCAGTGGTGTTAGTATACACTGACACCGTGGGCGGCGGGTATTGTGGATCCTACGGGCCACCGCGAGCGTAGATGGTCTAGGTATGGTGACCACTCCAGTGAGCGGAGTCTAAGGGGCTCCTGGTCTTCACCAGAAGACCTCAAGGCCGGATGGGCTTAGCTGCTTGGAACCCTCAATTCCAGGGGCGTAGCTATATGGGGTGCAGACGTAGCAGTCGCTACTGGGCCCAGCAGCCTGAGGGGGCCCCAAAAGCCCTTCAGCTATAGCACTGTCAATGGCACATGGTAACTGAGGGGCCCCATTTCACTTTTTGTACCAGGGCCCAGAAGTTTCAAGTTACACCTTTGCCCAGATTGCTACCACTGACATGGCTATTCGTGGTGACAGCCGATGTGCAAGACAAAGGACACCAGGTACAGGCAGGTGACAGAGTGCCAGGCAGATAACGGACTGGTACAACAGCAGAATACAGCAGAAACATAGATACAGGAGCATAGGTGACTAAAACAGCAGCCAGGACACTACGGGGTTAAACGTTAGGCTGAAAGCTGGATCCTAGGCAAGAAGTTGACTGGCATGATGGCACGTAGCAGCAGAATCAGGAACATAGGTTTCAGGCTGACTGGACGGCAGGTAACAGCAGGGATAGACAAGTATCAGGACAGCAGGTAACAGCAGAATCAGGAGCACAGGTAACAGGCAGACAGTACAACAGGAAACAGCAGGGCTAAACATAGGCAGGAACAGACAGACATAACAACGACAGATAACAGGAGGAAACACAGAGGGCAGGAGCTCAGATGGACATTAATAAACTGACCAAGAACAGAGGCATGAATTTTGTTAAATCACAGGAGGCCGGAGATCATTGGACAGGTAATTGGGACACTGTCCCTTTAAATCGAGACCAGTGCGCACCCTAGCAGTCGCGTGCAGACACAGACAAGAAAAATGTGGGCAGGAGTGAGGACAGGTGAGTACACAAGAACAAGAGATAAATCAGGGACTATGACAGAAGCAGATACATAGCAGAGCAAGATCATGTTGGCGTCCCAGAATGGGGAACATGGCATGGACCGTGACATATTGGCTTAGTTAAATTGTGTTTTCCTATCATTGTGACTTAGAAACCAATCAGACCATTTTCTTAGTAATCAATAAAAAAATCCAGGTATTTCCAAAAGCTTCACTTACTTTTTCTCCCTGCACTGTGGGTGCTTGCTCCACGTGCTCAATAAAAGATAGGAACAGTACAATTTTTTTGCATGTTATTAGTTAATTTATGTTGTGTGTCTTTAATTATGGACACATTTACTATTAATAAAGGCACAAATCTAGGTAACGCCTAACTGTTTCTCTCTGCACTGTGGATATTTACTTACCATGCTAAGTAAAAGGCATGAACAGCACAGCTTTGTGTGTGCAATTAGTTTATCTAGATTGAGTTTGTCTATAATTGTGACTTACATAACAATCAGACCTTTTTTATTAGTAGTTGATGCACAAACATAGGTTCTTCTTAGTTCTTCTCTTTCTCATTGTTCTTGTTCACTTGGATGTTTGCGCAATGTGCTTAATAAAAGACATGAACAGTACAACTGTTCATGTGTAATTAGTTTCAATAGATTATGTTTTACTATACTTGTGACTTAACAAATAATCAGACCACACTCTAATAATCAATGCAGAAATCCAAGTATTTCCACAAGCTTCACTTTCTTTTTCTCCCTGTACTGTGGATGTTTGCTCAATAAAAGAAATGAACTGTGCAAATATATATTGTGACATAAACAACAATAAGCTCACATTCTACCAGTAATTAATGCAGAAATCTGGGTATTTCCAAAAGATTCACTTACTTTTTCTCCCTGCACTGTTGCTGTTTACTTAATATACTCAATAATAGACATGTACAGTACAGCTTTTTTGAATGCAATTAGTTTAACTAGGTTGTGTTTCTCTATAATTGTGACTTGCATAACAATCAGACCTTTTTATTAGTAGTTTATGCACAAATTTAGGTTCTTCTCAGTTCTTCTTTTTCTCAATATTTGTTTGCACTTGGATGTTTACGCAATGTGGTTAATAAAAGACATGAACAGTACAACAGTTCGTGTGTAATTCGTTTCAATATACTTGTGAATTAATGAACAATCCGACCACATTCTAATAATCAATGCAGAACTCCAAGTATTTCCAAAAGCTTCAGTTTCCTCTTCTCCCTGCACTGTGAATGTTTGCTCAATAAAAGAAATGAACTGTGCAAATATATATTGTGACATAAACAAAAATACCACATTGTACTAGTAATTAATGCAGAAATCTGGGTAATTCCAAAGGATTCACTTATGTTTTCTCCCTGCACTTTTGCTGTTTACCTAATATGCTCAATAATAGACATGTACAATACAGATTTTTTTGCATGTTATTAGTTTAACTAGGTTGTGTTTCTCTATAATTGGGATTTACATAACAATCAGACCTTTTTTTATTAGTAATTGATGCACAAATACAGGTTCTTCTCTGTTCTTCTTTTTCTCAATGTTTTTGTGCACTTGGATGTTTACGCAATGTGCTTAATTAAGGACATGAACAGTACAATTGTTCATGTGTAATTAGTTTCAATAGATTGTGTTTTACTATACTTGTTACTTAAAGAACAATCAGATCACATTTTAATAATCAATGCAGAAATCTGGGTAGTTCCAAAAGCTTCACTTTCTTTTTCTCCCTGCACTGTGGATGTTTGCTCAATAAAATACATGAACTGTGCAAATATATATATTGTGACATAAACAACAATACCACATTGTACTAGTAATTAATGCAGAAATCTGGGTAATTTCAAAGGATTCCCTTACTTTTTCTCCCTGCACTTTTGCTGTTTACCTAATATGCTCAATAAAAGACATGTACAGTACAGCTTTTTTGCGTAAAATTAGTTTAACTAGGTTGTGTTTCTCTATAATTGCATAACAATCAGACCTTTTTATTAGTAGTTTATGCACAAATATAGGTTCTTCTCAGTTCTTCTCTTTCTCATGGTTCTTGTTCACTTGGATGTTTACGGGGAGTCCCTTCAAAAAAGACTTAAAACATACAATTCTTGTGTGAAAATTACCTTTCAATAGATTTGTTTTTTAAACTATATTTGTTTTTTAGGGGTTGACCCGATTTTTAACGAAAAATTTTAAAAACGGGAAAGGTTTTTAAAGGTGATGAAATTTCCAGATCATCCCGTTTAATTTAAAGGTTAAAAATTTCTGTGCACCCATCTTTTAAACGATCGCGCCTTTTTCGGCGCTTCCTGAAATTTTCTGGGGGCCAAGGGCAAATCAGTAACGAAAGAGCGGGGTGAATAAAGTGGCCCCGTCAGACGGGGATGTGAATTTTTGCGATTGGCGGGAAAAAAATCACCCCCCCTTTCGTTTTACAAAGAAAAAAGCGTTTCCTTTTTTCAGCCCATGTCTCTCAGCGTCCATAGGGATGGGAACCTTTTTTTCTGCCTGGGGAAAAAAACAGCTCGGGCAAAATTTATTCTATTTCTGCAAAAGGGGAAACCCCAAAACTTTTTACCCTGTGATCCCCCCCAAATTTTATTTAAAAAAAAAGGGATTTAAACTTTTTAATGTATTTAGTTTTAAAAAATTTTAAAGCAGAATCTCCCAGCTGTAAATTAAAGGGGGCGGGGGGACGGGGGGGGGGGCCCCCCCCCCCGCGGGCGAAACAAAGACAAGCCAAATCATAAAAAAACACTGATAAATTTCACCAAGACTTAGTGTGGGCCCATTGTAGGGGGAAAAATCTTTTTTAAATTAAACATTTTTGCTATTAAAATTTTTCCCCGGGATTTTGGGGCACCTGAACTTATATTGGTAAACTTTCATTTCAAGAAAACTGCAGGTCTCTTGTTAGCTGCAAAAACCCCCTTTTATTATCAGATACTTTTCAGATGGGTGTTCAATTTTACCCATTACACCTGTGACTGTTGATAAAACCACCTTCCCGGAAAAATTTACAATCCAGCAATCTTGTATTCCAGCACATTTGTTTTTTGCCAAAAATACCTTTTAACCGAACAAAAAACATCAAAATTTTACTTGTTTTTTTTGACTTTTGGGGCCCCCAGAAATGTTCATTGCCCGCAGAAAATTTTGTAAATCTTATAACACCAATTCTAATTCACCACATTAAAAAATTTGGGAAAGGTCAAAAAAAAACCTTTTAATTATATCAAAACAAAAACTTTTAACGTTTTTTTTTGATTTTTGGGGCCGCACCCAGCACTTTTCTTGACGCAGCATTACTAAATCTTAAAACAGCAATTTTTTTAAAAATTCCCCCACAGGGAATTAAAAAGGGCAAAAAATACCGTTTAAATTATATCAAAACATAACATTTAAAACGTGTTTTTTGACTTTTAGCGCACCCAGCACTCTTCATTGACGCACACCCTACGTAAATTTCAAAAAACAGCAATTCTTTTTCCCAACCACATTAAATTTAAAAGGGGCAAAAAATACATTTAAAATTATATCAAAACAAAAACATTTTTAAACGTTTTTTTTTTGACTTTTGCGCACTCAGCCCCCTGTTAAAATTGCCCCAGCATCTCCCGTAAATCTTAAAAACAGAAATTTCCTATTTTTCACCACGGGTGAATTAAAAGGGGGCCCAAAAATACATTTTTAATATCCCAAAAAATAACATATCCGTTTTTTTTGTACTTTTGCCCCGTCCAGTTTTGGTTTAAATAGACACCTTCAGTTAAATTTAAAATCCAGAAATTTTTTTTTTTAATTAGGGGGTTTTTGAAATAGCTGTGTTTTGGGCTGTCTTTTAAAAAGAAAATTTTTTCCAAAACAAATTCCAAAAACCTTTCTAAAATTTTTTAATATTTCAAAAAAGAGCAAATTTAAAAGGGGGAAAGCTAGCAAAGAGGGGGGAAAGCACTTTGGGGGTTTAAGGGTACGGAGAAGGTGCCCCTTTCCAAAGGCTGGGCGACAACACGAAATGCCAGGGGAAATTCGCATTCAGGACCGTCGGGCCTTTAAAATTCCGGGTTTCAGGGCCCTGTGAACCCCTAATTTAAAACGAAAAACGCGCCAATCTGTCCTTCAGTGGTTAATGCAACCTGCATCTAGCGGGCCCTTCCCCTCCTCGTCCTCGCATCAGGGCCCCAAAAAATGTCGTCACCCACATCACCCACATCTGCCCCAACATGAAGCAGCCCCAAATGTCAACCGTGTACCCACCACGGTGGATAATCCATTTTCCTTGAAGACCTTTTTTGGGGAAAAAAGGGGTTTGGGGCCCAAAAGGCATGTTAAAAATCAAGGGGCCCAAAAAAAGGAAAGATTTTCTCTGCTCAGGGCCCTTTTTAACTGACCCATCAAGGAGGAGAAGGAACCCGGGTCAATGGGCAAAAACCCCGGGCGGTGGGCCCAACGCCTTCATTTGCCCCTTGCTTGTACCCCCGCAGCTTCGGGAAGCAAAAACCCCCGGGACACCAACCCACCTTTTTTTTAATGGGTATGAGGGAAGACATGCGGACCATCCTGGTCTTTTCCGCAAATTTGCTTGCGACCCCCTTAAACAGGGGGACGGGAGGAAGACGATGGGGGTTTCCCAATACGGGTCCCCCCAAAAAAGGGGGAAAGGGGGCGGCCCGCAGAATTCCGGCGATTTTTTCCGCCAGCCAGGGCCAGGCAAACCCCGCTCCTCGCTTTACCCCGGGTTAAAAAAGGTCCAGGACCTCCAACCTGGGCCTTCTTTGAGCAAGCCTCTGATTCACCCAGCGATGTCAATGCCCCCCTTTTTCCCCAAAAAACGCATAATAAAAGGCAAAAACCCTTTAAGGGGTTTTAAAACCCAAACCACCAAAATGTTTTGCCCAAATGCAGGAAATGCATGATTTTTAAAAAAGGAGGGAACACTTGGCCAAAAAAGGCCAACTGACGCCGGGCCCCCCAAAACCACTGTCACACCCACGTCTCCGCCCCCCTCCTCCTCCGCCACCCCCAAAGCGTTCCTCACCCTGCCCATTCTCTCTGACATGATAAAGGATCAGCCTCCGCTTCAGCCTCCACCGTCCCCGAGTACCACCAGCACCCCCAAGGGGACCCATCCTCCCCCTTTTCCCCTTTCCCGCCAGTTTAAAGGACCCCTGCACGCCGTACAGGGGCCATTCAAGCAGCCCCCTTCTTTTCTTCCGGGTTTTGGGAGCAAAGAAACTTTTTAAACCCCAAAACCCAAACCCCAAAGCCAAAAGCCAAAAATTCGGCATTGCCAGTTTTTGGGGCCTTTGGGAAATTTTGCCTTTCCGACTGGTGGACAAAATTTGGTTCCCCCACGCATGGCCCCTCCCCTTTGCCCCCAATACCAGAGCCAAAGCAGGCTTTTCCCCTTTCCCAAAAAACCCAAATCCCTCCCTGGCCAGCCGGGGGCCCAACAAAAAATTAAAACCGGGGTTTTTCTGCACCCTTGCCCGGGAAAAGCCCAAATCTCACCACCGAAAAAACATTGGGGGGGAAAACTACCCTTTAACAAGGGGGGGGGGGGCCCAAGGCCGCTATATCTCTTTTTGGACAGTCACGGGGTGAGCTGGGTGGATTCTCGGGGGGTTGACGGGGCTCTCGGGCTCGGCGCCCCGCTCTTAAAAACCCGCAGGGGAATGGGGCGGGGCCTTTTTTCCCCCCCAAGGCCCCCTTTTGGAAATCACTGCCCGAGACACCAGGGCCGTGTTAAAAAAGAATCTGCCTTGGAACCGCCCAACACACGGGCCCGGGAAAATTGTAAAGGCTCTAACAACGAAAACCCAAAGCGCGGGGGCTGGGTGACAAGAACCTTGTGCCAGGAAAATTTGGGGGTGCGATAACGGGCGAAATTGCTGGCCCCCCCCTTAAAAAGGGTTAGGCGGGGAGCACACCCCTTTGGCCGGGCACATGTCATGCCCCTTTTGTCGCCCAAATTTCTAAAGAGCAAACCCGGGTTTTGGACTGCCTGCTGAAAGAAGGCTCGGGGTCTGAGTTCGCACTTCCCCCTTTCCCGAACCCCCCTTCGTCCCGCCGGGGTTCTTGCAGCGTCACTGGGGCCCCCCCTCAACCGTCTCATTGTTACGTGGCAACACGCGGAATTCCACCCCCCAAACATGCCCACATTGGGCAGAAAGCGAAATTTCCCCATTACGCATACGAAGGAACAAGGGCCGGGACAAGCAGCGGAAACGGCCCCGGGGGGTTTTGAACCACCGAGAGGGGAAAGGAGGTAAAGACTCGGGCCAACCACCCTTTTCCAGTTTTGAAAAAGCCATAAAAAAGGTCATGGGGAAACAATGCCCTTGTCAGCAGGGAGCATGGGGTGGGCTTAGTTCTGGAAGGGACCCGTTGGACACTTTTAAAACCAACGGGTTTCCCCCCAGCGCCGGAGGAGGGAGGGACACAGAAGCGGACACGGACCTTTCCCTCCCCCGTAAAATTCCCCAAAAGGGCCCGACAGTTTCAAAATTTTATCGGTTTTCATTAGTTTTTGGATTTGGGGGTCCAGACTAGTGCAAGGGGGGCGCATCAGCTCTCGGGGGTGCATCATCTCGGGGAAAAGCCCAAGGGCTTGTTTGAATGTGGGCAGGGAGGAGGAGGGGAAGGAGAGGAGGAGGAGGGTAATTCCAATACACCGTTTGTTCCGAGGGGCCCCTTTGCCGGGAAAAGGGGTTTGGCCCCAAAATTTGAGGGGGAGGGGGAAAGATGAGGAAGATCAATTGCTAGTCCCCCCCGACCCCAAGGTTTTGGAAATAAAGGCCCCCATCTCTCACAGAGTGTTGGATGCCCCCAAAATTCCTCCAACAGATCCCCCGGTTAAAAGGCCCCCATAAAAAGAACAACATTTTACTGGGGGCCACCCCCCCTGGACCCCGGGCCCAAAACAAAAATCAGCATTTTCCCTTTTCCACCCACCCAAATAGAGAGTAAAATGAGGAAAGGGAAACCTTGCTGTTTGATCAATTTGGAACATCTGTTGCGCCCTTTTTCACTTCCCCAAATGCCCACGGGGGGAAACAAAAATCGACGGGACACATAGGGTGCCAAGTAGGCGTAGCGGCAGCAGAAAAGGCAAGGTGGCAGAACCAAAAGGGTGCCCCTCGGCAATTTTTTTTTTTCCCAACCCCCCAACGCTGCAATGCAGGGCACACACCAACACACAGAGACCACTTAAGATCATGGTGCACGCCTACCCTGCGTCTCAACCCCAGATTTTTTTTGTATTTTTTTGGGCCCCAATAAAACTTCGGTTACCCAAAAGGGCCGAAGGGCCCCCGACGGGGCCTTCACCCCAAAAAAGGTGTTTCCTCCCCAGCGCCAGCGTCAAAAACTGACGCCCCTTCCAGCAAGCTGGGGGAAATTTCATTACGAAAAAACCCCACCCGGGCTTTCCCCAAAAAAGGGGGTTCGTTTGATTTTCATCAAAAAAGAACCGGCAGGGATCTCTGATAAAGTTTTTGGGCCCAAATTTTCCGGGGTCACCGATTATTGCCGGCTACTTCACATTCCTTTTCAACGAAATGGTCCCTTTGAAAACTTTTTTTTAAAAAATGATCATTTCTTTAACTCCCAATTTTTTTCCCTTTTTTCCCAACAGTTCTTTGCGGTTTTTTGTTTGTGAGGAACGGGTAAAAAGCCCAGCAAGGTTATCATGACAACACCGTATTCCTTTTACCACTTTTCTTAAGAAGTTTTCGAAATTGCAAGGGTTTTTGGGGGGTCATGTTGCTGGGGATACAGCAAAAAACAGGGTCCTTTGAACAAAATGGGACTTTAAGGGGCCCATTTCCCCTCCCCAATTTTTTAATAGGGCGGGAAAGTCAAAATTTAATAATTTTTTGGGGCCCCGGGTTGCTGTGAATAAAAGCTATAATTTATGGCCTTTGGAACAAAAATGGGGGTTTCAAAATTGGCTTTTCCCCCCTCAAAATTTTTTAATAGGGCTGGGGGCCCAATTTATAATTTTTTGGGGTCATGTTTGTTTGTGAAAATACACTTTTAATTAGGGTCCTTTGGAACAAAAAATGTGGCTTTCCAAATTTGGCTTTTTCTCCCCAAAATTTTTTAATGGGGCTGATAAGTCCTATTTATAATTTTTTGGGGTCAGTTGCTGGGGAGATACAGCTAAAATCAGGGTCCTTTGGAACAGAAATGTGGCTTCTAAGAGGCATTTCTCCCCTCAAAATTTTTAAATTTAGGGCGGGGGAAGTCAAATTTAAAATTTTTTGGGTCATGTTGCTGTAGAAAACAGCATAATTATGGTCCTTTGGAAAAAAAATTTTGGCTTCTAAGTGGATTTTTCCCCTCAAAATTTTTAATAGTGCTGAAAACATTTTTATAATTTTTTGGGGCCCATGTTGCTTTTGAGATACAGAAATAAACAGGGGTCCTTTGGTAACAAAATGGGGCTTCAAAGTGGAAATTTTTTCCCCTAAAACAATTTTTAACTTTGGGCTGAGAATTTCATTTTTTAAAATTTTTTTGGGCCCAGCTGCTTTGAAATGCAGCAATACTACAGGCCTATTATAAAAAAAATGTTTTTTTCTAACAATTTTTGGTTCTTCACAATTTGCCCAAAAAGGGGTCAAGGGTCATCTTTGAATTTTGGGGCTTTTTTCCCTGTGACATGCAGCTTTACTAAAAGGTCCAAATTTTAAAAAATTTGTTTTTTCAAACAGCATTTTTCTTCAAAAATTGACCAAATGGCTAAAGGGGTCATTTTTAAATTTTTTGGGGGCTTTTTGCTGGAAAACCCGAAATACAACGGGCCCTAAAAAAAAAAATTTGTTGTTTCAAACCCAGACTTTTGTTCTTCAAAAAGGGGCAAGGAGGGCCTCAAGGGGGGGAGGGGTCCCGGCCCAGAAACAGAAAGGTAGACACTTTTAAAAGGCCCACAAAATTCCCCAAAATTTTACTTTTTTTTGCAAGATTTTAAAAACAAGCAAAAATCCCTTATTGAGCCCCCCCCTTTTAAAATACAAAAAAAAAAAAGAGAAACCAAAGACATGGGGGTTTCCACCCTTTTTTTTAAAAATTTTTTTTCAGAATTAAAGTACAAAAAAAACTTGCATGTACAAAATAGCTTTTTAAAAAAATTTTCCTCTAAAATTGTCCCAAGGGAGGTACAGGAAAATTGACCAATGGGGTTTTTCGGGGAAAAAGGAAAGTATGGAGCACGGACAGAGAAAAAAAGAAACAGAGACCATTTCCCCTCCGCACTTGAGAAAAAATGAAAAAAGAATCCCAAGAAAAAGGGCACCGGGGTTTAAAAGACCCTATAACCACCGGGATTTCCAATTGAGCTCAAGGGGGCCCCGCACCCCATACGGATGCAAGGCAACCAACCCCGGGTTTTTGACGGGTTTTTCAGAAAAGGGCCTGGATTTTCTCCCACTTCCGCTTCCGCACTCGCTTCACACAAACATTTTCTTTGGGCCTGCGTCATCAGGGCTTTTTAACCCCTCGTGTTAATAGATAAGGGAAACGCCAGCCGGGGCTTTCACCGCCCCCACTGTAACCCCGGGCCCCGGGGGTCATGTTTGGGGGTCCCGGGACAGGTAAGGTCAAATTTCCATTCTAACAAAAATGGTGGTTTAAAGTCCCTTTTTTCCGGGACTTTTTAAATGTGGGGGGTCATGCAGGTTTTGGGGGCCCCTGTGGTCCAGACAGGTAAGTCAAAGTCCAGTAAACTAAAAAAGGGGGGAAATCCCCCTTTTTCCGGGACTTTTTAAATGTGGGGGCATGCAGGGTTTGGGGCTCATGCTGTGGCCCAGACAATATCAATGTCCATTAAACTAAAATGGTGGTTGAAAGACTCCTTTTTTTAGACTTTTTAAATTTGGGGGGGATGCAGGTTTTTGGGGTCATGCGCTTCCAGACGGGATATTCAATGTCCATTCAAGTAAAAAAGAGGTTCAAATCATACGCCTTTGGCACTTTTTAATTTGTGGGTGATGCAGTTTAATCACTGTGGGCAAGACAGGGGGTAGTGAATGGCTTGCTTTTTTCTTCACTTTTATAACCTAATGTGTTTTCCTAAGATGTAGCACGTACCATTTGACTGTTTTGAATGTTTAATTTCAGCTTCTCCCGCCGGGGTTTTGGGGTGTAATAATGAAGGGGTTTTTGCCTCCCAAACTTTAATGGGGCACGCGCATAATCGATGCTCCAAACGAAAAACCTTATCGAAAAGGGCCACATCGACTACGATCGATCTCATACCAAAAGCAACGCCAACACTACTTGTGTTTTACTACATTCTAATAATCAATGCAGAAATCCAAGTATTTCCTAAAGCTTCATTTTCTTTTTCTCCTAGCACTGTGGATGTCTGCTCAATAAAAGAAATGAACTGTGCAAATAAATAAATATATATATATAAATAATATATATATATATATATATATATATATATATATATATTGTGACATAAACAAAAATACCACATTGTAGTAGTAATTAACACAGAAATCTGGGTAATTCCAAAGGATTCACTTACTTTTTCTCCCTGAACTGTTGCTGTTTACCTAATATGCTCAATAATAGACATGTACAATACAGCTTTTTTTTTGCATGCAATTAGTGTAACTAGGTTGTGTTTCTCTATAATTGTGATTTACATAACAATCGGACCTTTTTATTAGTAATTGATGCACAAATACAGGTTCTTCTCAGTTCTTCTTTTTCTCAGTGTTCCTGTGCACTTGGATGTTTACACAATCTGCTTAATAAAGGACATGAACAGTACAATTGTTCATTTTTAATTAGTGTCACAAGTATAGTAAAACACAATCAAACCACTTTTTAATAATCAATGCAGAAATCTGGGTGGTTCCAAAAGGTTCACTTATTTTTCTCTCTGCATTGTAGATGTTTATTCCATTTCCCCAAAAGACATATCACAAGGCATTATGGAAAAGGAGCTGAGAAGCTCGAGCGCCCTCTATTGGATGTAACAAATCCTCAATTTGCTTTTGACCCACTGGGTCTTTGGAAAGCAAAAAGGGATATTTAGCCAAGCCAGTATCACCCATCTGTAGACAGCCGTTTCGGGGTTTTGCCCCTCGTCAGTACAGAGCAGAACAATGCTGGCTTGGCTGAGTGGGAAGCAATGAGTGGCTCAGAAAGGAGTGCAAAAAGGCAATTTTGAATCTCCACACGCCTATATAGGCGCTCTCCCTAAGGAGAGCTCTTCCCTTTCTGAATTTTTTTGTGTCTTTCATTTAGTTAGATTGTGTTTGTCTATAATTGTGACTTAGAGAACAATTATACATTTTATTAGTAATCAGTGCAGAAATCTGTTATTTCAAAAGGTTCACTTACTTTCCCTTGCAACTATAGTAGACTAATCATGTGCCCATATAAAGAGGTAAAACTCCAGAGCCCCAATAGATAACTGAGCCAGGGACAAGGAGATGGCCCCAGGTATATGCTCTTTTGGGATGTTAGGGAACGCTGTAGTCCACACTTAACTCATTGTATCTGTGTCCTTGAAATATTGGAAACCTCTGCTAAAAACCTTCATAAATGATCCACGAGGGACGGTTGTAAACGACTGATTGTCATTCATGCAGCATTACAGGAAAGACTTGTTTCCAAAGTACATTTACACCTTCAAGGCTACATTTTTATACGTCTTGGCTCAGATCACAAAATGCCACCTGCTGCTGCCGCTGTGAGTAAACAGGTGATATTCCATCCTTACAATGCCAAGACGGATCCCAGTAATATACTGTACGCTATAAATGTGTATACCGGATAAGCTATGTAATGGGCTGCATGCACCTGAACATTATTCTAGGCACTGACTACAGTGCAAGGCAGAATCTTGTTTTTGGGCATTATATCTGTATGAAAATGTTAAATAATTTTGCAAATACATTAATATTTTGTGTTGATTTTTCCCCATTCATTTCAAATTACTACTGGTTGCCCTTGGAAACCGACTGCAGGTAGAACCAGCCTGTTGTCAGACCTAAGAGCATAACTTAATGGTAAAAGGAAACCAGCAAATGTATAAATTTAGCTTTAGATATAAAAGGAGAAGGAAAATATGATTCAAATTATCCCAGAAGTTGCAAAACAGGTTTTCTTCTTTGGCGTATTTTAACTTGTTAGAAGGGTCCCTTGACAACCTTGGAAACTTCGCTTTGAGTGTTCAGTTTACCTATATATCTTTACTGTGACATCACTAAAATCTATCACTGTAGAGTTACATCACTGTGTATTATCCCTGTACTGTGACATCACTGTGTATTATCCTGTACTGTGACATCATTGTGTATTATCCTGTACTGTGACATCATTGTGTATTATCCCTGTACTGTGACATCACTGTGTATTATCCCTGTACTGTGACATCACTGTGCATTATCCCTGTACTGTGACATCACTGTGTATTATCCTGTACTGTGACATCACTGTGTATTATCCTGTACTGTGACATCACTGTGTATTATCCTGTACTGTGACATCACTGTGTGTATTATCCCTGTACTGTGACATCACTGTGTATTATCCCTGTACTGTGACATCACTGTGTGTATTATCCCTGTACTGTGACATCACTGTGTATTATCCCTGTACTGTGACATCACTGTGTATTATCCCTGTACTGTGACATCACTGTGTATTATCCTGTACTGTGACATCACTGTGTATTATCTCTGTACTGTGACATCACTGTGTATTATCCTGTACTGTGACATCACTGTGTATTATCCCTGTACTGTGACATCATTGTGTATTATCCCTGTACTGTGACATCACTTGTATTATCCTGTACTTGACATCATGGGGGTAATATATTCATGTACAGTTGACATCATTGTGTATTTATCCCTGTACTGTGACATCCATGTGGTATATATCCCTGTACTGTGACATCACTGTGTATTATCCAGTACTGTGACATCACTGTGTATTATCCAGTACAGTGACATAACTGTGTATTATCCTGTACTGTGACATCATAATGTATTATCCCTGTACTGTGACATCACTGTGTGTATTATCCTGTACTGTGACATCACTGTGTATTATCCCTGTACTGTGACATCACTGTGTGTATTATCCTGTACTGTGACATCACTGTGTATTATCCTGTACTGTGACATCACTGTGTATTATCCTGTACTGTGACATCACTGTGTATTATCTGTACTGTGACATCACTGTGTATTATCCCTGTACTGTGACATCACTGTGTGTATTATCCTGTACTGTGACATCACTGTGTGTATTATCCTGTACTGTGACATCACTGTGTGTATTATCCCTGTACTGTGACATCACTGTGCATTATCCTGTACTGTGACATCACTGTGTGTATTATCCTGTACTGTGACATCACTGTGTGTATTATCCCTGTACTGTGACATCACTGTGTGTATAATCCTGTACTGTGACATCACTGTGTGTATTATCCCTGTACTGTGACATCACTGTGTGTATTATCCCTGTACTGTGACATCACTGTGTATTATCCTGTACTGTGACATCACTGTGTATTATCCCTGTACTGTGACATCACTGTGTATTATCCCTGTACTGTGACATCACTGTGTATTATCTGTATTGTGACATCACTGTGCATTATCCCTGTACTGTGACATCACATCACTGTGTGTATAATCCTGTACTGTGACATCACTGTGTATTATCCCTGTACTGTGACATCACTGTGTATTATCCCTGTACTGTGACATCACTGTGCATTATCCCTGTACTGTGACATCACTGTGTGTATTATCCTGTACTGTGACATCACTGTGTATTATCCTGTACTGTGACATCACTGTGTATTAAACCTGTACTGTGACATCACTGTGTATTATCCCTGTACTGTGACATCACTGTGTGTATTATCCCTGTACTGTGACATCACTGTGTGTATTATCCCTGTACTGTGACATCACTGTGCATTATCCCTGTACTGTGACATCACTGTGTATTATCCCTGTACTGTGACATCACTGTGTATTATCCCTGTACTGTGACATCACTGTGTGCATTATCCCTGTACTGTGACATCACTGTGTATTATCCCTGTACTGTGACATCGCTGTGTATTATCCCTGTACTGTGACATCACTGTGTATTATCCCTGTACTGTGACATCATTGTGTATTATCCCTGTACTGTGACATCACTGTGTGTATTATCCCTGTACTGTGACATCACTGTGTATTATCCCTGTACTGTGACATCACTGTGTATTATCCCTGTACTGTGACATCACTGTGTATTATCCTGTACTGTGACTCTTTTAATTTTTTTTTTTTTTTTTAATTTTAAAGATGAAATCATACATAACATACGTCACAGAACATAAACAAAAATACTCAGAAATGAAATAATCCTAGGCTGGTCCAGTCTCAGACATTCCAACTCATGCATCCTTCCTATATACAAATCCTACATTATGTACAATTTCCCACCTACCCTTGCTGGCCCACCGCTATATTACACTATGTACACCAGGGGTCCTCAAACTTTTTAGACCGGGGGCCAGTTCACGGTCCCTCAGACCATTGGAGGGCCGGAATATAGTTTTTTAAAAAAATTTTACTTTGTGGGTCGATGCGATTACGGCGATACCCAATTTATATAGTTTTTCATGTTGAAGCACTTTAATTAATTAAATAATATTTATGCATTGCTGTCTTCTGATAGCCATAACATTTTTATTTTTCTGTATACAGAGCTGTGTAAGGACTTTTATTTTTTTGCGGGATGACCCGACGTTTTACTTGGTGTCACTTGGCATTTATATGGCTTTTTGATCGCCTTTTAATCCATTTTACGTGCTGAGGGATGAACAAAAATCACAATACTATGAATTTTTTTACGCCATTCATCGTGCGGGTTAAATAACATGACAGATTTATAGAGCAGATTGTTACACACGCGGCGATACCAAACATGCATAAATTGTTTTTTAAATCTTTTTTGGGCAATGGGCATTTGTAAAGGGGAAAAGGGCAGTGTACGTGTTTTTTATTTTATTTTTCGTGTTTCACTTTTTGTTTTGTTTTTTAACTTTTTCACTTTTACCCACAGGGGATTTGTATCGGTGTATACAGCGTTGCTGGTCAGTCACCATGACAACATTTGTAGAATTCCCATTGCTGACCACATTTGTTATAGATTCCAGCTCTCCCAGATGACAAGTGTGCTTAGCAATAATCAGGGATGGGGGCCAGGAATAGATCACCTGCAGACGAGACAAACTTGTCACCTGGGAAAACTGTGGAATCTATAACAAATGTGTCCGACATTGGGAGCTCTACTAACGTCTTCACCCAGCTTTCCCAGACACCTGAAAAGCTAAGCAAGGAACAGGGACTAGGAAAGCACATTACAATCCATAATAATTATAGGGCTTCTAAAAAAGTGGTTACCTCTGTCCGACCAAGTAGGCTCCTGTCTCATGGCTGTCCGGACTCAGGCACTCGGCGGGGGGCTCCTGCCCTGACACTCAGGGAGGGGGGCTTCTGCCTCACCTCACAAGGGGGCTGCTGCCCTGACACAGCTGGGGGGGCTCCTGCCCTGGCACAGCAGGCGGGGGTGGGGCTCCTGCCCTGCCTCACAAGGGGGCTCCTGCCCTGACACAGCTGGGGGGGCTCCTGCCCTGCCTCATAAGAGGGTTTTGCCCTGATCAGCGGTGGTGGGCTTCCTGCCCTCATAAGGGGCTCTTGCCGATGCAGCAGGTGGGGGGGCTCCTGCCCTGCTCATAAGGGGGCTCTTGCCCTGATGCAGCAGGTGGGTGGGGGCTCCTGCCCTGGCTCATAAGGGGGCTCTTGCCCTGATGCAGCAGGTGGGTGGGGGCTCCTGCCCTGGCTCATAAGGGGGCTCTTGCCCTGATGCAGTAGGTGGGTGGGGGCTCCTGCCCTGGCTCATAAGGGGAGGGGGGCTCCTGCCCTGACATTCGGAGAAGGAGGCTTTGCCTCTCCTGTGGCGGGAACGCTGTGTGGGGGGGTGGGTGCGGGCTCTCTGCAGAGGACGGGAGGTGCGGACACTTACAATCTATGGGAGGAGCCTGTGAGTGAGTGACGGAGGGCGGACACTCCACCGCTCACTCACAGGCACCTCCCATAGATTGTAAGTGTCCGCACCTCCCGTCCTCTGCAGAGTGCCCGCCCCCACACCATTCCACATAAACTGGCACCTAACGTTGCGCTGCTCGCGATGGTCCTCACGTCACCGCCCACGGCACCTCCCATGGTATGAGTGACGAGTGTCCGCCCTCCGTCACTTACTTACAGGGGCCAGCTTAGCTAGTGATTTTAGCAGGGTCTTTGTGTACAGCGGCTGTGCCGCTGCCGCCACCGCCGGTGCCTTACTGCACATCACCTCAACATTGGCGGTGGATGGCGGCGGCGGGCCGGATAAAAGTCCTCGGCGGGCCGTAGTTTGAGGACCCCTGATGTACACTATATACACAATTTACAATATATACATCCCACTGATCTGAGTTCTGGCTCCTTGAGTCCAAAGTCCAAAGGTTCTTATGTCCATTTCAAATGGAGCCAAACTCGAATCCGCCGCCCCCTGTAAACCACACACAACCTATCTATATCACCCTTAAATATATACTCTTTTTTATTTTTTTTTATTTTTTTATTCTTCTCTTCCCTTTTTTTTTTTTTTTTTTTTTTTTTTTATTTACCCGAGTTCTGATTCCGTTTTAGTCCCCATTCGAAAGTTCTTTGTCCATAGTTCGCAAATAGAACCAGACTCTTACCCCCAAAAACCCCAGCCCAACCTAACTATTTCCCCCACTACCCCATATTATACTATTGTATTATATACACTCTCACCATTTTTTTTTCTTTCAATATTATACTTACCTAAAATATTATATATGCTTTATACACTATTATACATATTTTAAGCCCCATTCACTCTAGTCCTATCCCCCTCCACCTGTGTCTAAATACATACATACACCCCTATATTTACAAACACCCCTATATGTGCACGTGTGCTTCACACCTTGTTCTTACCCATCACCATCAGAAGGCACCGGTTCAATGTCTGTAAGCCTTTTCACCGTCCTATCTAGAAAAACAAAACAAAAATCTACGTGGAAGCATTAGCCCACCACCAGGATGGCGGAGGTCAAGAGATCAGGGAACCTCAAAGGACAATCCCCTCCATAGGGTTGATGCCCCCGCAGCCCCCAATCTCCCAAACTCCATAGAACGAACCTTCACCAGATCGTCCAAGATATGCCTAACCACCGTTACCTCGGGAAGAATTTTCTGACGCGTCGCGACTAAACACCGTGCACACCAAGTGTGATACCTAACCACTGAACTAACTACAAATAAAGTGCACGGGTCCCTACCACCAGGGTGTTTGAATGCTCCATAAACCCACTCCGCGTAGGAGAGGCTTGCCACACCTGGCCAACCAATGGAAGCGCCCACCCTTTTATACACCTCTGCATTGTAGGGGCAATGGAGGAGGAAGTGCTCCATGCTTTCCAGCATGCTACCACACTCCTCCCGAGGGCAATTTCTGTCCTCGGAGTTTAGGAACTTCACATTGTCCCTCACATGCAGCTTACCATGAAAGCAACGCCAGGTCGTATCCCAAACTTTCTGCGGGATCCTAAGTGAATTTAATAAACGTAACCCTACCCTCAGATCCCGACCTGGGCAATCTTTGAGGGCCAATGGTTTCTGAAAGTGAGTAGACAACACCCTTTCATCCAGGGATTTCCTGGCTAGGACCATTATCTCCGTCACCCCCAGACCCCATCGGCGGATGGTCTTCAGAGTCAGTGCAACGTAAGCCGGGAAGTATTGTTCTGACACACGGAAGATCCTCACACGACCTCCTAACTCCCATTCCTGGAAGTGGAACTGAAACCACTCCCAACAGGAGGCTACCCACGGAGGAGAGCCCTCATCCCAAAGGGGGGCTATGTTGGTTAAAAACACCACGGGGTTAACCATACCTAACCCCCCTAGTCTCCTCATACGGTATGTCACCTCCCTTTTGATCAGGTTAAGTCTGCTCCCCCATAGCATCTGGAAAAACAGACTATAGATCCGTGCCCAGAAAAACCCTGGCAAAATGCACACACTGCCCAAATAGATAAATAACGGGAGCAGGAAAGTTTTGATCAAGTCCACCCTCTCCCTAAGGGTTAAAGACCACCCTTTCCACTGGTCCACTTTCCGAGCGGCATTGTTTAGCCTGTCCTCCCAGTTTTTCCTTGGGTAATCACCCTGGCCGAATTCAATGCCTAAAATCTTAATCGTCGCCTGGGGCACAGGGAAGGTGTCCAGAAGACCAAAAGTTGGTTCCTCTGCTCCCAGCCAAAGGCTTTCGCACTTTTCCCGATTAATCATGGACCCGGATGCCTCCGAGTAACTTTCAACTTCCGACATCACCCAATCCGCCTCCTCCGAGGAAGAGACAAACAGAGTCACGTCGTCCGCATAGGCTACGACCTTCAAGGAGGGCGCCGAGGCCCGCATGCCCATCCTCACCCCCGCCAACGGTCCACAATCTAGTCTTCGAAGGAAGGGGTCGATCGCAAACACGTATAGCAAGGGGCTCAGAGGACAGCCCTGACGCACCCCGGACCCGACCTCAAAAGGCCGACCAATCCAACCGTTTACAAGTGGAAAGCTCTCAGCCCCTCTGTATAACGTCTTTAACCAATTTACAAACCCCCCTGGCAGACCGTATCTCAGGAGAGTGGACCAGAGGTACTCATGGTTGACTCGATCAAAAGCTTTTGCCTGGTCCAGGGACAGTATGAACCCCTTCCAATGGCCAGCCCTGCCCCGCTCCACAGCCTCCCTGACACCAAGGACCGCACTAATCGTGCTGCGACCCGGAACGGAACAGTGCTGGGTCGATGAGAGGAGCGCAGAGGCAAATTTTATCAGCCTATTGAAAAGCACTTTTGCCAGGATCTTTCTGTCCACATTGAGGAGCGCTATGGGACGCCAGTTCTCAATGCGAGACGGATCCTTACCCTTTGACAAGATGATCAAAGCTGATCTCCTCATTGACCTGGGCAGAGTACCGGAGGATAAGCACTCATTTATGACCTCGGTCAATAGGGGAACCAAAGCGTCCTTAAAGATCTTATAAAACTCAGATGTTAGACCATCTGGACCAGGGGTCTTCTTGAGAGCTAAGCCGTCAATAGCCCCTTCTACTTCCTCCTCCCTGATCACACTTGTCAAATCCTCAAAAGGGAGGTCTACTCCTGGCTTGGGAATGCTTTCAGCCAGAAAAGCCGAACATCTGTCTCGATTTAACTCCTTCTTGCTCAAAAGATGAGAGTAGAATGACCTAACGATTTCCAAGATGTCTGAACTGGACTTCCTCAGAGATCCTGTACTATCTTTTAGGCCTGTTACTATTTTGCTACCAACCGACATCCTACAGTTCCTGTAAGGGTCGGGGGAGCGGTACCTGCCGAAGTCCCTTTCAAAAACTAAGGATGCGTGTCTGTCGTACTGACATCCCTTAAGCAAGGTTTTTACCCTGGAGACCTCATCCCGGTCACCTCCAGTCGAGACTAAATGTTCGAGTTTTCTCCTCAGGCTCTGATACAGGCGATACCTGTTCAAGCTTCTGAGGTTAGAGGTCTGGTGGAAGAACCCCGCTGCCCTTTTCTTAAATATTTCCCACCACTCTGACTTACTATTGCATAAGCCCAGTAAAGGAATCTGGCTCTGCAGGAAATACTCAAAGGATTGTCTAATCTCCGCTTCTTCCAGGAGTGACGAATTAAGCTTCCAATAACCCTTCCCATGCAGGGGATTTCTGCAACACTCAAAGAAAAGAAAATCATACAGTGGTCGGAGAACTCTACCTCTACCACCGATAACGGTGACGAGACAGCTTCCTCCTTTAAATAAAACCTATCTATCCTAGACCTAATCTCACTACCTCTATAATAGGTGAACCCTCTGTGGTCTGGGGTGTGCCTGATGTGGACATCCTCCAGACAAGCCTCACTAATAGTGTTGAGCGATTGCGTTGGCTATCGAGATCGATCGATAGTCGATAGTCGGCCGCTATCGATAAGGTTTTTCGATAGTGAGCGTCGATTATGAGCGATGACCATTAAAGTCTATGGGAGAGCAACAACACCTTCATTATTACACCCAAACAGGCTGGAGAAGCTGAAATTAACATCCACAACAGAAAAAGGGATACGTCTACATCTTAGCAACACCTTAGGTTTTTTAAAAAGCCCGAAAAAAATACAGCCCTTTTTCATTTCCCTGTCTTACCACAGCCTGACCCTTAAACCCATCACCCACAAATTAAAAGTGCCAGAAGGCAGATGATTGAACCATCACCTTACTGAACGGGACATTGAACCCCTGTCCGGGGGCCACAGCATGACCCCAAACCTCAGCCCCCCACTTTAAAAAAAAAGTGCCGGAAAAAGGAGTCTTTCAAACCATTTATTTTTCACTGGACATTGACTAACCGTCCGGGGGCCACGCATGACCCCCAAACCTGCAGACCCCACCTTTTAAAAAAGGGCCCAAAAAAAAGAGTCTTTCACCACCATTTTAGTTTCACGGGATATTGACAAACCTGTCCGGGGGCCACGTATGACCTTTAAAACCCTTTCCCCTAAAACCCCCAGATTAAAAAAGGGCCGGGAAAAAGGATTTTTCACCACCATTTTGTTTCACGGGACATTGACTATACCTGTCCTGGCCACAGCTGACCCAGGGCCGGATTACAGGGGGGTGCGGTGAGACCCACTGCGTCCGTCATCTTTAAAACCGAGGTTAAAATTGCCCCGTTTAAAAAAGCAGAAAACAAAAACTGTCGTGCTGAACAGATGCGGAAGCGGGTGTAAAACTCCACCCTTCCCTTTTACACAGTCAATAACTGGGTAGCGTTTTGCCCCCCGAGAGTTGGCCCAATTATTTCCCTTTGAAATACGGGTTAAAACGCTCCTTTACACCCGGGTCCCTTTATCTTGGGCATTCTTTTCTCTTTTTTACTCAAGGGCTGGGGGAAAGGGCCCCTTTTTACTTTTTTTCTCTGCCCGGGCTCCATACCCATGCCCCTCTGAATAACCTACTTTGGTCAATTTTTCCTGTACCCCCCTTGTACAATTCAGAGAATTTTTTTAACACTATTTTTACATGCAAGTTTTTTAGACTTTAATTCAGAAAACACATTTTTTAAAAAAGGATGAATCCCACCATGTCTTTGTTTCTCTTTTTTCTTGTAATTTAAAAGGGGGGTTTTCAATACAGGGATTGATGCTATGTTAAAGACTTCAAAAACAAGTCATTTTGCAATATGTGTCCATTAACAGTGTCCACCTAACCTTTTTTCTGACGCACCATCACCCTTGACCACTCTTGAAATTTGGGAAAAACAAATGTCGTTAGAAACAACATTTTTTAGAATAGGACCCGAAAAGCTGCATGTCACACAAAAGCCCCCAAAAATTCAAAAACATGACCCTTTAGCCCTTGGACAATTGTGAAGAACAAATGTCTGTTGGAAAAAACATTTTTAAATAGGACCCCAGTATCCCGCATGTCACAGCAAAATCCCCCAAAAAAACAAAGCAGAAACCCCTTTAGCCACTTTTTGGGCAAGTGAAAACAAATGTCTGTTAGAAACAAATTTTTAGAATAGGAAACCCCTAGTATACTGCATGTCCCAGCAAAATGCTGTCAAAAATTCAAAACATGACCCTTGAGCCCCTTTGGACAATTGTGAAGAAAAAAATGTTTTAGAAACAACATTTTTTTGAATAGACCCTAGAAGCTGCATGTCACAGCAAAATTCCCCCAAAAATTCAAACATGACCCCCTACCACTTTTTACAATTGTGAAAACAAATGCTATTTTGAAACAACATTTTTTCGAATAGAAACCTGTAGTAGCTGCATTTCAAAACAAAATGCCCCCAAAAAATTTTAAAGCATGACCCTTGACCACTTTCAATTGTGAAAACAAAGTCTGTTAGAAACAACTTTTTTTATAAAAGGACCGTAATTGCGCATTTCAAAGCAGCATGCCCAAAAAAATTTTAAAAATTTAACTTTCAGCCACTGTTAAAAAAATTTGAGGGGAAATCCCCTTTTAAACCACATTCGTTTTCCCAAAAGGACCTGATTATTGCTGTATCACAGCTCATGACCCCAAAAAAATTAAAATATATTCTCACCACTATTAAAAATTTTAGGGGGAAAAAGTCACTTGAAGCCCATTTCGTTTTCCCAAAAGGAAATAATTATACTGATCTCCCCACAAATACCTCAAAACTATTGATATCTGTCCGCATATACATTAAAACAACAAAACCTCATAGGGCCCACATTGGAATCTCCCTTTGGGCCCATATATTTTAGCATTTCACAATGAATTCGTGGACCCGTATTTCTTTTAAAATCACTTTTCTTTATTATAAAAAATAGCTTTCTAAAACTTTCATTTTAAAACATTGCATATAGTACAGTCATGGCAGACTAAGCTATGTTCACAAACAAATAGGAAATACCTTCCATGAGCTTAGAAGCGATATTAGATGAGGAGCAGCTTGGGGCAAAGGGCCCGGGTGAACGCCGCAAATGCAAAGTTTTTAAGGGGTCAACGCCCCCTTTTTTCAAGCTTGAAAAGAGGGCGTTGATCCCATGAAACGTTGCAATCATGGCGGCGATTCAGCGTCGGCCGGTTGTCCCTGCTGCTCTACATCTACTGAACGCTTCTACAAGCTCTATGAAGGCTATTTAACCTATTTTGTTTGAGTGCAACATACCGCTGACTAGGTCTGCCATGACTGTACTAATATGTGCAATGCGGCTATTATAACTGAAAGTTTTAGACAAGCTATTGTTTAAATAATAAAGAAAAGTGACAATGTTCAAAAATACGGTCGCACGAACATTGTATACATGCTCAAAACTATTCGACAATGCGAAAACTTACTTAAATAAAGTGAGAAAATGTCGGAATACCGTGTTGTCCATTAAACCTTGCTGACTTTTTACAGTCTCCTCACAGCAAAACCAGCAAAATGGAACGTGGGAATAGAAAATAAAAAGTAGCAAGTAAGAAATGATCATTTTTAAAATAAAAAAAGTGTTTACAAGAGTGACCATTTTCGTTTGAAAAAGGGAAAGTGGAATAGACAGGCCACTAAACTGTGGCGACCTCGGCAATTGGGCCACAACATCATCATAGATCCTGCTGAGATCAACTGGATGACAGTCAAACGATCCACAGTATCTGTGCAAAGTTCCGATGCGTTTGTCTGTAATGAAACTCCTCCAGCTGAGCTGAAACACAGCCTCAGGATATGACGCGGCTGTGCTGGCAGGACACCACCTCTATGGCGTGACGGAGCAGCTCGGGCCATCATCCATTTTGGATTACCAGAAGTCCTATTAGGGGTCCGTAACACATGCAAAAAAGCATCGGTGTGTTTGAACAGCAGAATCGTGCACCCGATCTTAACTGGTCGCTGTAGTGTTAGGATGTGTGCCTGCAATGCATGCGTAGGTGAGAGATGTTTAACCAAAGAATTTGCCAGAGTGTCACCCATTAGGCTTCCCCGCCACCTTCCTGCTGCTGCCGCAACCTACTTGAGGGTTCACTCTACTGCTGTTCACGTCGCTGAAGTGTTCACCGTGACATTTGGGGAACGTGAAGCAAGACAGAACAGATGTCTCCATTGATCAATCAGCAAGGTCTCGCATTTCGCTGCATTTTACTCTCTATATTGGGTGGGTAGAAGGAAAAGTCTGATTTTTGTTTTGTGGTCTACCAGGGATCCAGGAGGGTGGCCACCCAGTAACTGTTGTTCATTTTGATGGCCTAAAATGCGAGGATTCATTTTAGGAGAGAAATGGAGCATCCAAGTCGCTCAGGAGAAGATGGGCCTTGATTTCCTAACCTCTGGGTGCGAGGGGCACTAAGCAAAGCTGATCTTCCTCATCTCCTCCTCCGCCTAAATATCGCAGCCCAACCTCTTTCCGCAAGGCAGGGACCATCGAACATCGGTGTCCTAAGGTAATACCCTCCCCTCCTCCTCCTCCACCTCCTCCGCGGCCTCCGGAGGACAGCTATCAACACAGCCTGCCTTTCCTGAAGATGATCGGCACCCTGAGAGCTCTGAGCGCCACCTTGCACTAGCTCTGTACCCCGAACCACTGCCTAATGAAGACCGATGAATTGTGAAACTCAGTCGGGCCTTGTGGAATTTGACGAGAGAAGAGGTCTCCGAGTAGTCCGCATCTGTGTCCGTCATCCTCCTCCGTCGCTGCGGGACCTGATGTTTCATAGTGTCAACGATCGTTCCAAAACTAAGATCACCACAATGTGCCTCAGCTGAGCAAGGGCATTAGGTCCGTCACTGACCCTTATTAGGTGGCTACTTCAAAACTGGCAATGATGGTAGGCAGAGCTCTTTTCACAATGCTGCCATCCAGCCTCGGTAGAGTTCAACACCCCGAGATTCCAGTTACGCTGCTTGTACCAGGCCTTGTAATTCACCTTCGGACTGAGCGTTCAATGGAATTGCGCTCTGCCACAATCCGCTGAGTCGAGCATGTTGAGGGTGAATCCGAGCGTGTTGTCCACGTTCAACAATCGAACGGATGACGGGAGGCGAGCTGGACTGCAACGCAGCCATGCGTGGCGAGAAGCAGGGTGCCGAACGGCGGAAAGATTGCGATACTCAACCTCGAGCCTTCTTCAGCAGGCAATCCAGACCGGGTAGCGTCCTTTAAGAAATTCATCGGACGCCAATGAGTCTCATGAACATGTGCCAGGCAAGGGGAGATGATCTCCAGCCTACCGATCAAAGCGGCCAGTCAGGATTTCGGCCCCGATATCGCAGCACCACCTTGCCTGGCACAAGTTTCTTGAATCACCAGCAGCAGGCTCTCCGTACTCGTTGCTTAGAATCTCCTTCCACAGCTCCTGACCGTAGTGTGTGGACTGGACACCAGGCAGGATTAATGTCAACAACGGCCTGGTGTCTCTGGGCATCTTGAAAGTCCGACCAGAAGGACCTTGAGGGGAGGGGAGCAAGAAGACCCTGCTCCAACCCTCTGACGTATTGAAGAGCGTGCAGCCGAGCCCTGAGAGCCACCGCACCCCCAGAGAACATCACCCAGCTCACCCAGTGAGCCCCTTGTCACAGAGATATAGCGGCCTTGGCCGTTGCTTTCTAGTCCATGTGTTCGTGGTCAGATGGACTTTCCGGTCCACAGATGCAAGACAATGCGCTGATAATATTAGATGACACGTAGCTGGCCAGGCGGCAGGGATCGGCATTTCTGGCAAAGTAAATGCCTCTTCCGGCAATCTTGTCTTGAGGAGGCAGCAGAGGGCTCATGACCGTAGGAGCCGGAACACCATCTGTGTCCACCATACGGAAAGCAACATTTCCGAGGACCACAAGCCCTGGCTAATGCCGACTATTCAGGCTTTTGCTTGGGATGGCGTTTGTGGTTAAAGTGTTTCTTCTGACTTCCCAAACCTTAGGAGAAAAAGACGAAGGCAGCTGCTAGACAGGCCGCTTTACGGCGTGCAGTCGTCAAACTGGCGGGTCAGGAGAAAGCGATAGTATGGGTCTCTGCGGTGTGCTAGGTGGTACTCGGGCGACAGGGTGAGGCTGGAAGCGGAGGGTGATCCCATGATCATGACTGCAGAGGGTAGACTGGCAGCAGTAGGAATCTCATGTGAGAGGAGGAGGAGGAGGACGGCGGGTAGGACAGAGGGTGAGTGACAATGGTTGGAGAGGACCGGTCGTCCGTTCTGGCCTTTATTTTGGCGAAGTGTAACCCTCCATTTCAACTCATGCATTCGCTGCATCTGACTAGACATGTTTGGGGGTGGTTAACCACTTAAGTTTCTTGCCTCTACTATATGCGTTTACGGCAACGGCGCATATGACATCGCTGGGTGAATCAAGGCTATGCCAAAGAAGGGCCCAGGCTTGAGAGGTCCTGGACTTTTTTGACGGCGATAAGCGAGGAGCGGGGTTTGCGCTGACCGGGCAGGGCGGAATCAAATCAGCTGACTTCAGCTACCGCCCATCTCCCTATTTGTGCGGGACTCCGTATTGTGCACACACCCCACGTCTTCCTCCCTCGTCCAACTGATGAAGCGCTCGAGCAAGCAACTTCTGTGGACAAGACCAGGAATGGACTCCGCAATGTCGTCCATCATCATCCATCATCAACACAGGTTACTTGTCGTCCTGACTTTCTGCATCCAGAATCTGCGGCTACAAGACAAGGGGCACTGCAAGGCGTTGCCGACCTGCCCGGATTTGATGCCGATTGACCGGCTTCCTTCACCTCCCTGAAGGCAATCAGTAACTGGGCGACAGAGCAGACTAAATCATCCTCATGATCTTTTAACATGCCTATCGAGACCCCAACGCATTTGTCATCAAAGCGGTCCCTTCAAGACAATGGAACTTAATCCACGTGGTGGGTACTACGTGAGGTTTGACACATTTGGGCTGCTTCATGTTGGACGATGCTGGATGATGCGGATGACGACATTGTTGTGGCCGTGACTGCGAGAGACGATGAGGTAGACCTGCTAGATGCAGGTTGGCATAACCACTGAGACAGTGATTGCGACGATGTTTTCGTTTACTTAGATTCACAGGGCCCTGACCCACGTTTACGAGGCCGACGGTCCTGCAACTGACGATCCGCTGGCATGCGTTGTTAGTCACCAGCACTGGAAGGACACCTTCTCTCGTTACCTCTACCTCCATGTGCTACCCCCTCTTTGCTCGCCTTAGCCAACCTTCATTTCCGCTCCTCATGTTCAGCAAATATAAAAATTTGAGAAGGTATGAATAGGGTTTTGGAAAAGTGTCGCTCATATTAAAAGACGGCAAAACACAGCTATTCTCAAATCCTCACTAATCAAAACAACATTTGCTGGATCAAATATTAACAGCAAGTGTCTATCAACCAATCTGGTCGGGAAAAGTCCAAAAAACAGCGTAACTGTTATGATATGGTATAATAAAACGTGTATTTTTTGCACGTTTCAATTCACTGTGGTGAATCTAGAATTGCTGTTATTAAGATTTACGTAGATACAGGCAGTGCGAATGAACAATGCTGGGTGTGGCAAAAGTCAAAAAACCACGTAACTGTTTAATGTGTTTGATATAAAAAAACGGTATTTTTTGCACCATTCAATTCACCTGTGTGAATATAGAATGGCTGTTTTAAATTTACGTAGATGCTGCGTCATGAACAATTTGCTGGGTGCGCAAAAGTCAAAAAGATCACGAACCTGTGATGTTTTCGTACGATACACGGTATTTTTTGGCAACAAACAACCATGTAGCTGACTACAAGATTTGCAGGGATTGTACAATTTAACTGCAAGTGGATATATCAACAGTCACAGGTGTAATGGTAAAATTGAAACACCTATCTGAAATGTATACGGATAATAAAATTGGAGTTTTAGCTGCAGCAAACAAAGAACCTGCCGTTACTAGAAATGATGTGTACCAATTGATAAAGTTCAGCGCCCAATAACCAGGAAATATTTCAATAGCAAACAGTATACTATAAAGATAATCCAGTCTTTTTTTTTTTGTGAGTGGAGTGTTTTTATTTTGTTTTATTATTTTTTGGGGGGTGAGTTTTGTTAGAGTTTTTATATTGTGTGGGTTTTGTGTTGTTGTTGTGTGTTGTGTGTGTTTTTTTTTTTGGGGGGGGGGGGGGGGGGGGGTGGGTGGGGTGTGGGTGATTTTTTAAAAATGGATAATTATAATTATGGGATCGTGAGACAGTGGTATTTAGAGTTAGAGACTGTGTCTGTGGTTCGCCAGCGGGGGCCCCCCCCCCCCCCGCCCCCGCTCCCTCGCCATGAATTTACAGCGTGGTAGATGCTGCTTTAAAGTTCTCTAGCTAACTACATTAAATTTCAAATCTCTAATCTAACTAAATTGGAAGGATCCACAGCTAAAAGTAGAGTTTCTCTGTGCCGAAATAGACTAAATTCGCTGAGCTGTTTGAGGCCACAGGCAGAGCGCAGGTCCTGATCACTATGAGACGGCTGAGAGACACTGAGGCTGAACAGGACACGCTGTACTATGTAAAACGAGGTCATGGTATTTTTCCCGGCAATCGCAAACCATAACCACATCCCAGTCAAGACTGCCACACACATCTCACACTGCTCTAATTCTGTAATCTGATTTAGCTGGCCGCCAAAATTAACAGTAAGCGCCGAAAAAGGCGCGATCTAATAGTATGATGCTCAGTTTTAACCTAATTATCCGCATGATCGGACATTTTACGATCACCATAAAAAACCTTGCCCGATTTTTCACTTCTTGTCGATAAAAATACGCTCAACACTATCACTAACATTCGATTCAGTGCGACGCCATATGAGCCACACCTCTGGCACTTCCCCATCCGTGAGAACCGAGACGGTAGGGAAATCTCCGCCAAAGATGACTAGCCGGCTCGTAAAAAGAAAAGGCTTAACCCTCATAAGAACATTCCTTAGTCCCAGTGCACTCTGGGGCCATAGATGTTTAGTGGAGACCTGAGCTCCATGTTCGCCCCATCATTGAGGACATCTTAGGATCAGACACCACCCCATTTCGGAGCTCGATCAACCCTTCTGCAATCAACCCGCGCAGAAAAAAGAACTGGCCATCCGGTAATATGCTCGGCCGCAAGAGACCAGTCAGAAGGCCCGTGCGTCGCCATTCCCTCCTTGCCTCCTCATGTCTGCCTGATCCTACAACCTGGTCTCCTTGCAAGAAGAGAAACATCAGCTTCCAGACACTCGTGAAAAAAACAAATGCTGTATATCTAGCCACATTTGATTATTACCGCTGGCCACATTAATACTGGCCAGCGTCAACGTGAGTCGTTGCTGACCATCATTGGATGATCGAGCTCGACAGCCATCTCTAGCCGATGCCTCCATCTGTGTCTTCATCGGAGACTACAGGTTTCTGTCTCTTTAGACTGATGGAGACATCCATTTCCACACCACCCCTATCTACTTTTTTCCCTCCACCACCATCCCTTCTTTCCTTACCACCACCACTGTCACCCCAGTTCTGCCCAGTGTCCTCCCCTTCAGGTTTTATGAGGCCTCTAGCACCACTCTCAGCGCCGCTCCCCGGAGGCTCTCTTGCCCTTTTTGGCACCTCGCACTCGTCCTGGTCCCCTGAAGGAGGGAAGAGGTCTCTCAAGCTGCTTGGGTATCCTATTGAGGTCACATGGGGGGTTCAGAGGGGGGTTTTTAACCCGCGTTCCTTTACACGGCAACCTGGCTACTCAGGGTTAAGGGGATGGAGGGGTCCCTACCAAAGAGGTCGAGCACCTGCCCTCTTCCTCTCTTTTTCCCTCCCTTTTTTGAGCACCCTGTTTGTGGTCTGCGCTTCTCCTCTGCTCTCAGCAGCTCTCCGATGCATGATAAGTAGCTGCTGGGAGAGCTGGCCTCCGATCCCTCTCTCTCCTCCTGGTCTCCTCCTCCAGATCCCCTTTCCCTCGGGGCCTTCAGACTGCTCGTACCAGAGACCGCGTCCAGGTTGAAAGGTAAGGGAACCCCCGGCATGGGTCCGTGGGCCCCCTCTCTCTCCTTTCTGTGAGCCTCAGTGCGCCTAAGTTGGCTGCCGATTTTCAGTTTATCCTTGGTCCCCTCTGCTCTCATCACCATTACTGTTGTTACCTCTGCCTGCATCCTCCCAACATTCCCCCCTCCTCCGGCCTACCTCATCCTTCCTCCTACCTAGAGGCATGCTCATTGGTGAAAGAGCGAGGGCAGTGTCTGAGAGGTAGACCTAGGTACACCACACAAGTTGCAGCAAATCCTGTCCACATGAATCGGACTTGTTGCGGAGAGTGGCCTATTTCGCACCACCACATGCGCAAACGCTGCGCCTTACATCTGCGCACTAAAAGTGGTCGAGAGGTCGCCACACCCTGCTCTGCAGAGCTTCGCTGCCCCTGGTAGAAGACCAGGATCGGACGTCTTCCCAAGAAAGCGGAGGGATGGAATATGGGTGGACGGTGTTAGCCTGATACCTTCAATATTCCCATAAAGGTCCACCCTGACCAGATGCCGTGTTTCGTCCCTGTTCTTTGTGGGGATCTGCAATCACTTCACTCCATAATCTGCTTAACATAGAGTTCATTGTGATGTCTATATAAGAAAGTGACTCAGTTACAGTCAAAACGGTCACTTTCTTAAGTGGTTACTGGTGGGAATCGCCTGGAGGCATCGCAATCCAGCTTCTCGGACGTATACATCTTAACCTCGTGACGGGAACCAGAATAATTCCAGACACCTCGTCCCGCAACTACAAGCTAATAATGCGTATACGGGGCGTAACCCTAGAAGGGTGATGAGCAAAATGTCTAAACGCCCGAAGGCCCATCCCTAATAGAGAGGAGCTGCTCACGACCCTTGCCCTAGGGACTAGCGTCATTGCCTACCCAACTGATAACTCACCACATTCTCATCTGGGTACCTTCCCTTCCAGCTGTAGGAGGGGGGCCGTGCGCGCCCCCCCCCCTCCCTGTCCTTTGCAGCTTGGAACGAGCCTGTCTCTCCAACTCAAAAGGACAATGGGATTTCCCTGCCCTCAAAGATAACCTATTCCTTCCCTATATTTTTCAGGGCCTCCAGAAAAGGCGGCGCTGGTTCTCGTCACTACTTGTATTGGCGGCATGCTCTCGATATCCCCCCCCCCCCACAGCCACTACCCGGCATAACTCCGGCCTCCTTCTGTAACCCGAAGTGAGGTACCACTAAAGGAGTCCCCCCTAGTCTGGCTGAGGAGGTGGTGGGCACAGCACCCTCACCTTCTCATGAGTGCCGTGCTTTATAGCCGCTCTCACCTTGATCTCCATGTCTTCCCTTTGTCACCCTATGTGCCATCATTCACTCCATTCAAATTCTCTTTATTATCCCATCATTCCTTCCTCAAGTCACCCCTTTAGTTCCTTTCTCCACCTCTCCCTTCACCCCTTCATTCATCTCATTTGGGCCTCACTTTTGCCCCCACATGTAGTCTCTACACACACTCTGCGACCAACGCTCTTTGTCCTTCATTTTTCCACCTACATGGCTTATGTCTATCTCTTCTTCCCTAATATTTCTCTACTCCCACACCTAGAACCCAACTTGCCTCCATTTCTTTCCCCCCTCGTACCTCAGCACCCAGATCCGAGATATTCTCTGGCCTCAGACTTTTTTCAGGATTTGCAGGGGTATCTTAAAAACACCCGGAATAGGACCAAATATTAACCGATAGCTTTCCCCCGAAATTCCTCATACTCTTCCCTTTTTTCCCCTTTTCTCTTTCATGTAGGGAACTCATTCCAAAAGCAATGTATTTAGATTAACTGTGATTCTAGGCTTCTCTAATTATTTTATACTAAGAGCATCCCTCCTGGGCTATCTATTCTAACTCCAAACTCTGATTTTTGGTGTCTTCCTTTGTTCTTGAGGTCTACATTGCTGAGCAGGAGACTCTCCACTTATCTTCCTGGGACGGTTCCCCCTAGTTCTTAGAGATCCTGCTTGCTGAGCCGGGGTCTCCATTTCTTAACTTTAGATGCTCTACCTACTTGAATAGGCCCCTCCAACTGGGGTATCCTGCGCCTTTCTCTTAATTTTTTATGAGATAGTTCTATGGAAAGAGCCGCTGTGAACATTATCCTCCTCCATTCCTTCCACCTGCTCCAAAGATTTTCTTCTGGCTCTAAACTTTCCTCTTCACCTTCCTTTCTTCTTCATCTTTCTTCTACCTCTTCCTCCCACTACCCATTTTGTCTGTGCCCTGAATATTTCTTTAAATCTAATTTCATTTTCAAGCTTATTTTAAAGACCCCGCTATTCTCTCAATATTCAGTCTCATCGTACGTTTAGATTAATTTGATTTCCTCATTTAACCTTGGTTATTTCTTAGAATTTTAACTTCCTTTCCGCTTTCTCACCCTACACTTATTTTTTTGCTTATTAATTTTAGTTCTACTAAGTTCTTTTGCGCTTATGGTTTAGGAGTTTCTAACCACATTCCCTCATATTCTATCTAAAGAAAAAGGACTATCCTTGCAGCGAGAGTTGGTTGGTCTTCCCTAGGTTTATAATTGGCCCCCAATCTTTTAACACAAGGTGAGGGCATTTTCTTGAGATATTGATTGAGGCTGATTGCCTTATTCTGTATTCTTAAGATACTTGTCTTAAAGGGGTCTGATCCATCTTCATATGACCCTTTTCCACCCTTCAGTTACCATGTTTTGACCACGCATACAAGAACCTAGGCTAACATTCGGGCTCTCTGCCTCTTCATGAACCAGTTTTTGGGCAACTAGAGTTGAAGAAAAACTAACCTACAACCGATTGCACCAGACATCAACCTGAACTGCCAAAACACATAACAATACCGACTGGAGCCGGCCCTGATGTCGATTAATTATGCATGCTCGAGCCAACCAGCATAAGCACAAGATTTATCCTTTTTACTAGAAGTACAATTAGAGATTCTCTTATTTATAATTGTCCAGAGGGCACCCTGAAGTTTCCTCTTTCAGGTCCCTCCTGTAACTACTATCCTCCGACAACTCTTGTTGCTAACACCAAGACAGTTCTTTACTTTGGCACCAATCTTTGAGTTACTTTTCAACATTTTTGTTACTCTTCAACTATTTTTCCTTTTACTCAGTTATTAGAGCCTTGTAACAAGGTCTGGCGATACTGCCGTTTGGCCGCGGGGCTAACAGAGAGACAGGGGCGGTCACTCAAATGGAACCCCGCGGCCGATCCTCGCCGCAGAATCCCGCTACCTCGAGCGGCGCACGAACCAGGACCACAGGAGCCGATGGGGAGAAGACAGGGGGCGTAGGCCAGCATGAACACCCTCTTGCACCAATCCCCACCACAGCCAAATTTTGCCTCCCCGGTATTGTCCGCACCGCGAGCCACTGGGAGAGACCAGGGCACACCGAGTGTGACCCCCCCCTACCGCTATCACCGCTTCATATTGTCTGTAACAGCGTATCAAAGAGGAGAGGAGACGCACCGAGGGCGCAGCCTCCGCTCTGATCCTCGCTCCGACGTTTGCATCTCAAATACCTCCGATGCCGTCAAGGGTATGTCTGACCTGATTTGAGGCTGCGGGAACCGTGGAAAAAGAGCACAAGGGCGCGCACTCACGAGAACCCCGCTCAGATCTCTCCATGGTGATCCAGCGCGCCTGCGCTGCTTCCGGTCACCACCGATCACACCACCGGCTCTTCCTCCTTCACTGCGCACTGCTCAAAACTCCGGCCCGCTCCGCTCCCCTCGGTGCATCCCGTTCCTAGGCGGGATGTTTGGAGATCACCTCCGGCACCGCTGATTGCTTGGCGGCGGTTCTTTTGAAAACTCTCACAGGGGGCCGCCTACAGATCTTGTCTCTCACGCTCCGATCTTCACGGTCTGTCACACTCACAGCCGCCACCAATCCCTGCTTAATTGCTGGGCGTGCTCGATCAGGGTCTTCTTACTGCTTTTCAGCAGATTTCTTTCAGTGCACATGACGCCTCTCCCCAGTCCTCCATCCCATCTGCGGGAGAGCCGAAGCACTTCTCTCCCCCGCTTTCAAAACTTTTACTCCTGGCCAGACGTGGCATCTCACCCCCCGCAGTGGCCTACTCCCAGGGAGGCGAGGATGTATTTTAGCGGAGAATCCCATCATCAATGGAGTATCTCCCCCAACAGCAGGGAGAGAGCATTCCCCAAGACACAAAACAGCAACAGGAAGTCTGTGCCAGATCTCCTCCTCAGGACTCCTCCTCTCACAGGAATCTGCTGTGACATCACGTTATTATTCTGTACTGTGACGATCACAATGTAAGATTATCCCTGACTGTTGACAACACTGTGTGATATCTCGTACTGTGACCTCCTGTGTGTGGTATAAACAAAAAAAACATCCCTTTACTGTTACATCACTATGTGATTAAATCCCTGTACTGTGACATCACTGTGTATTATCCTAATACTATGACATCACGTTGTGCATTATCCTGTACTTAACATCACTGTGTATTACAGTACGTGACACTAACTGTTGTATTATCCTGTACTGTGACATCACTGTGTAATTATCCTGTACTGTGACAATTACTGTGTAATAATATTCTGTTACATTGAACATCACTGGTGATTATCCCTGGAACTGTGATATCACTGAGTAATTATCCCTGTACTATGACATCACTGTGATTATGATCCCCTGTACTGTGAATATCTACTGCTGTTATTCTATCCCTGTACTGTGACATCACTGTGTATTTATTCCCTGTACTGTGATATCACTTTGTGCTACTTATCCCTGTACTGGACATACACTGTGGTATATTATACCATACTGGACATCACTGTTGTATTATCCTAGTACTGTGACAACACAGTGTAAGTATCCTGTACTGTTGACATCACTGTTTGATAATAATTTATGAAATGTGACATCACTATTTCTTATAATACTATGCGAGCTGTGACATCTCTGTTTTATCTCTGCACTGTGACATCACTGTGTTTATTAAACTTATATTGTGACCTCACTGTTTTTTATTATCCCTGTGCTGTGATATCACTGTGTATTATCCTGTACTGTGATATCAAGTTGTGCATTATCGCCCAGTACTGTGACATCACTGTGAATTATCGCCTGTACTGTGACATCACAGTGTATTATCCCTAGTACTGTGACATCACTGTGTATAATCCTGTACTAGTGATATCACTTTGGAAGCATTATCCCTGCGTTACTGTGACAATCACTGTGTACATTATCCTGTACTGTGATATCACTTGGTGCATAATCCCCGGTACTATGCGGGACATTCACTGCATTATTATCCCTGTACTAAGACCTTCACGTGTAATAACCCTGTACTGTGATGAACACTTTGTAGAGTATTATCCCGGTACTGTTAACATCACTTGATATGTATTATCCCGGTACTGTGATCATCACTGTCCGCATAACTTTATAGTTTATTGTGATAAGAAATGTACACTAAGAACCTCAAAAATTTTCATAGGTTCCACAGTAGCAGAAATGCTGTTCCAAAAAAGTCTTATGTCCTTTTTTGACCGTTTTAGTGCCTATAGAGCGCTGCTGATATTGTATTGTGTTTTCTAATCTGATTTTGGGACCTTTCCCCTCCTTCATCCCCTAGAGCGCATTTTAGCAGAGCAAATATGATTTTACAGCAATATTCTGTGCATTGTCTATAGCTATGTAAATGATCTCCCCTAAACCGTCTGCGATAGCTCATGTGCATGTAATGACAGATCAGGATATTACCCGCATAGCAATCCATATGTCATAAAACCTGAGCCGTTATTCAAGAGGGAGAAATTAAGTGACCTGTCCATAAATCAGAGCGAGCATAAAAAGCAGACTAATAGACTGATCGAAATGAACGGACAGGTGTTAGATCAGCGGGAACAAATTGATAACAGCTTGACAAAGGAACAATCATTATGTTCTAGATCTATATGGCGGCACCGCTCGGCGGGCGATTAGAAAATATTATACACAGGCAGGCAGGATCCGATGGCATTTGATACATGAGATGTGAGGACAGGTGCGGATGATGGGGGTTAATGGCCTCCATTCTTGAGACCTCTGAGCATATATTCCAAGACTGGAGGACCACGTGTCCTTCTAGCTCCATTTAGGAAGATACGTGGTGCCTCCAGGTTAACCCCTCGACTACAGGACATGTTATGCGTTCTCAAGAAGGGATCTCGGCCTCCACATATTTTGCGACGTCATGTTGAAAATTTTACAGACTTTTTGGCTGAAGTCCAGGTTCCGCGAAATCGATAGCATGAAAGGGCTGCGACTTACGACAGGCGGACTAATACCCTTATTAAAGGTCCAGTCTTGTGTAGTCCCAGTAGTGTGCCATAACACTTCGATATCAACTCCTAGAAAGGGCGGTTGAGTCCCGTTTCATTTTTTGGGCTAAGCAGTGTCTAAAGACTTCATTGACTTTTTATATATCATACGAATTGGTTATTTTTATCTTAATATAGTCTAAGGTGCAAACAGCCGAATCAAACAATGTGTCCAATATGGTCACACAGAGCTTAGGTATCTAACAGTGACCACAGTACAGTACAGCATACACTGAAATCTAACATAGTGAGTGTCCATATAAGGAGTAGCGAACACATAGAAGCATGTATCTAAGTCAGATGAAGCATGCCGAGGCACAGCATAGAGCAGTATTTATAGGTGACCGCACATTTACACAAAACTCAAGTATCTATAGGTGTCAACACAGTCTCAGGTAACACAGGAATCTATAGGTGACCATACACTCACACATACAGTAGTATCTATAGGTGACTATACTGTCGATCATGAAACACTGTATCTAGCAAAGTGTCCTATTCGAGTCACACATAGCACTAGTCTTACTATAGGTGAACTACACTGAGTCACATATACACTGTATCTCATAATGGTGACAATACTGCACACATAACACAGTGAAAATCTATAATTGTCTCATACAGGTACACACACTAGCGCCACTGGTATCTATAGGTGACTCTATACCTGATTATCACTGTGCAGAAAGTTTCCTTTGGCAGCCTCTGCGCACACTGCTTCGCTGGAAGCGAGCATAGAAGGACTAACATTAAAATTTAATCGGTACTTATGCAGCATAATAGTGAAGTGTACAGGAGCCCCTTGTTGCCCGGCTCTTATGAAAATGGAACTGACCATAAACAGCACTTCTATAGATGGAAGAGAAAATCATCCTCGTCACGCACAAGAAGGTGATACTGACAAGAGTATACAAGTATTCTCCATCATAATTGCACATATAGGCTCCGTGGATCTCTGCCTATCTACTTTATATGGCCGCCGAAAATCCAGTGCCAAATGATGACTTTTAAGCATATGCATATTGCAAGTGATCGATTTTTTATTCTTCATTAATGGAGATTGAGTTTATGTCCTGGTGAAGATGCCACCTTGTGCACTGTGTCACCCGCACCGTACATCACTGACGGCTCATTGCAGGCTGTCATTAATGAAGACTCTCTATGGGACGTTGCAGGGACATATCGCGTGTAGGATTTCAGTGCAGATGTAACCGGGTCTGTATTATCAGATGTGCAAATTTTTTCACCCACTTCTACAGATCAGTTGCGGTCATAAGCACATATAAAAAGAGAAATCATATTTTTCACTTGATTAACTGCAAACTACATGCGTCAAATCTATATGGTGGGAATTGTGAGCCATTTGGCCAAGTAGTGACTAAAATATAAAGCTAAAAAATCTAAAAATAAACAACTATATCTACAAACAAATATACTGCTTCCCTCAAAGACCAAGACTTTTGAGGCCTCTCAGAGCACATGATGTGCTTTGACAGGACTCTCATCCTATTTATTTGTTTTGAGTGGCCAATGACAATATTGCTGTTGTGTTTTTTTATTATAACATTCGAGTCTAAATTTTTCAATTTTTCTCTCAATACTCTATTTTTCAATATTTCGGTTTTAAAACGAGTTGTCCTTCCTCGCCTTTACAACAAAAAGAAAAAAAAATGTCTTGTCAGAGTCTTCGTTCATCTCTCCCTTTGATGCCTTCTGTGGTCATTTGTGCTTTTCCTGTATGGTTTGTGGCCTCCCTTCTCTGCAGCCGAGCAGCAGCATTTTCTGTTTTGAAAGCAGTTTCCATTTGATCTGTAAAACTACAACTCCCAGGATCCTATTCTCAGGGATTTTTGAGTAGTTCTACCTTTCCTCCCTCCCAACTCTGTCCTCAGTGTACATCTCATTCCCTTCCTCATGTCACATGCCTTCGAGAGGCCTGACCAAAGGATGTGTCCCTAAAGAAAAAGCCAACTTTCTCTTAGTCACCAGGGATCTCCTGGCTGGACACAAGAACCGTTGAGAGGAGCGCATGCAATACACAAAACTTGAGACCCGTATAAAAGGGATGTGCCCTAAATAAAAAGCCAAACTTCTTTAGTCACCTGATCTCCTGGGCTGGACGCAAAACTGTTGAGGCCTGGCTAGACACAAAACATGAGAGTCTGAACAAAAGGGATGTGCCCTAAAAAAGCCAAACTTCCTTGGTCCCCTGATCTCCTGGGCTGGACACAAAACTGTTGAGGCCGGGCTAGACACAAAACTTGAGAGGCTGGGCCAAAGGGGTGTGCCCTAAAAAAAAGCCAGACTTCTTTAGTCACCTGATCTCCTGGGCTGGACACAAAACTGTTGAGGCCAGGCTAGACACAAAACTTGTGAGCCCGGATCAAAGGGATGTGCCCTAAATAAAAAGCCAAACTTCTTTAGTCACCTGATCTCCTGGGCTGGATGCAAAACTGTTGAGGCCAGGCTAGACACAAAACCTGAGAGTCTGAGCCAAAGGGGTGTGCCCTAAAAAAGTCAAAACTCTTTAGCCACCTGATCTCCTGGGCTGGACACAAAACTTGAGAGGCCGGACCAAAGGGATGTGCCCTAAAAAATAGCCAAACTTCTTTGGTTCCCTGATCTCCTAGGCTTGAGACAGAATTGTTTCCTGTGAGTGTAGACAGAGAACTACTGAGTCTCCTGTCATCAAACAGGAGAGGTAGAACTGCAGGACAACCTTAGAAAATGTAATGAAAGTAACTGTGGGAGTTATTATTTAGACAGTAAATGTTTCCACTGGTCCAGGGGAGTAGCTATAGAAGGTGTAGAGGTAACAGTTGCTACCAGACCCTGGAGTCCGTGGGGGCCTCTACTACATAGGAGAGCACCAGTATTATAAGTGTTGCATGGTTAGGTGGGGGCCCCGCTCTAGTTTTTGCACTGGGGCCCAGAAGCTGTATGTTACGTCTCTGCACTGGTCAACTCCTTCAAGAAAACATATACAAGAGGAAAGTGATAAAGTATCTCCCTATTGTGTTTTAGTCATTTTAACATAAAACTTGGTTGGTTTCAGGTGATTGGGCAGGTGGGGTTGATAGGTGGCAGCTTTGTGTATTATTTATTTTCCTTTTTTTATTTTTCATCTACTTATTTGATGTTAATTATTTTTATTAATTTATAAACATAAATAGAAAATTTCGATATTCTAAAAAGAAACTCTTGTTCTTTGATGTAATTATTTCATTAAAAAAAGCTGCTAAAAATCTGGATTATTTATTCATATATTAATTTATTATTAATCTAATTTATTATGTACTGTATTTATTGTGTCTACTTAACACTTTTTGTACTTGCCATGATTATTTTAAAAAATCTTTAGAATAACATAGAAAATGCCCCAGATTTATCTAGATGCACAAAATGAGAACATTATTCTCCCATTATACAAGTCACTGGTTAGACCACACATGGAATATTGTGGACAGTTTTGGGCACCAGTGCACAGGAAAGACATTGTAGAGCTTGAACAGTCAAAAGGCGGCAACAAAAATAATAAAAGGACTGGATGGACTACAGTACACAGAAAGATGAGCAAGATTGGGGTTATTTAGTTTAGAGAAAAGATGGCTTCGGGGGATGTAATAAATATGTTTAATTATATTAAGGGCCAATATAGAGATCTCTCCCAAGATCTATTAATACCCAGGACTGGATCCAGAACAAGGGGGCTTCCTCTACACCAAGAGGAAAGAAGGTTTCTACATAAACATAGAAAGGATTCTTTACTGTAAGAGCAGTGAGACTATGGAACTATCTGCCAGAGGGACTTGTCATGGTGAGTTTACTAAGAGTTCAAAAAGCGTCTGGATACATTTGTACGGTGCAAAAAAAGAGGTTCTGCATTTAGGAGAACGACCCATAAAGGGGTAAATATAAGTGATGTTCTAGAATACAATACCATGATGTGATCGGGCTATTTTCTGACTATGTTGGGGTGATAGCCTATACTATAGAGACACACGGGTCTGCATAGGAGCTGTATACACAAAACGAGTTTTAATCCAGATTATTTACAAAGATGTTTGAAGGAATAAAAAAATCTTGGACGCTGGGTAACTTGTCATCATGTAGCAGCAACAGAGACATGGATTACTGCGGACAACCCAGATGACCAGGCATTTAATTAAATAAAATTAAGAAATAAAAACACAATCTTGGGTCAATACCCATCACTCAGGACGGTAGATATGCCTTGTTATTTGCAGACTATATCTGGTTTCCGCCACCAGATGGTGCTTCATAACACATTGAGAAACTGTACAAGCTTTACAGACATGATAATATATTCAAATGAATGACTCCAATAGTAGTATCACACACCTTGTAATGAACAGGCTGCAAGGAGCATGTATATACTGAATACCTTGCTGCACGTCTGTGCTTCCAGATGGATATTTGCTAGGTACTGTTGCTAGGTATTGTGAAGCTCCATTCATTGTTTACAATGTAGAAACAATGTAGTGAAGTTTAGCATATAATACAGTGATAACATTGTAAAATATAGTACGTAATATAGTAATCATATTGTAACATATAGTAGTATTGTAAAATATAGTACATAATATACGCACAGAATAACACTGTAAAAAATTGTCTATAATGTAATCATGTAAAATACAGTAATATTGTAACATAATTTAGTAATATTGTAACATATAGTAATACTGTAAAATATAGTATATAATAAAGAAATAATATTGTAAAAAATTTTATAAAAATTTTAATAATGGGGGTTTAAATATGTATATAAAATATAATGATATTGAAAACCATTTTGCAATATTTGAAAAAATATGGGTATAAAAATAAAGAAAAATATTTTAAAATATATTTAAAATTATATACTAAAAGGAATATCATTGTAAAAAATAGCAAATAATGTAATAATAATGTAAAATATAGTTATAGTTACATAATATAGAAATAATATTTTAAAACATTGTATATCCTATTGTTATAATATTGTAAAATATGGTGCATAATATAGTAGTATGGTAATATATAGTATATAATATAGTAATGATATTGTAACATCAGGGGCGTAACTAGAGAAGCTTGGGCCCCATAGCAAACTTTTTGGGGGGGCCCCAACCCCCCCCACTGCCTCCCCGACCCAAAATTTCCAAACCCTTTAAAAAAAAAATAAAAGGGGGTTTCCCCCAAAAAAAACCCCCCCAAAAAAAATCCCCCTTAAAAAAAAAAAATTTTAAAATTTAAAAAAAAAGGGAAAAAACCCCCCCAAAAAAAAAAAACCCCAAAACCCTATAAAAAAACCCAAAAAGGTTTTTGGATATAAAAAAGGGGTTAAACCCCTTTCCCAAAAAAAAATTTTCCCCCCACCCCCAAAAAAAATTTTAAAAAAAAAGGGGGGGGTACCCTTTTTTCCCCCTAAAAATTTTTTAATTTTTTTCCGGAAAAATTCCCCCTTTTTAAAAAATTTTTTTTTTCTTTTTGGGCCCCTTTTTTTTTCCCCCCCCCTTTTTTTTTGGAAACCCTTTTTAAAAAACCCCCCCCCCCCTTCCCCCCCCAAAAAAAAAAAAAAAAACCCCCAAAACCCCCCGGGGCCCCCCCTTTTTTCCCCCCCCCGGGGGGGGCCCCGGAATTGGTTTTCCCCCCCCTTAAAAAAAAGGGGGGGAAATTTAAAAGGGGGGCCCCAAAAACCTTTTGGGGGGCCAAAAATTTTTTTTAGGTTGGAATTTTTAAAAAAAAATTTTTAGGGAGGGTATTTTAAAAAAATTTCCCCCAAAGGGGGGGGCCCCCAAAAAAAAGGGGGGGGAAAAAGGTTAAAAAAAAAAAAGGGTTTTGGGGGGGGAAACCGGAAATAGGGGGGGGAAAAAACCCCCCTTTGGGGTTTTTTTTGGGGGGGGGGGGGCGGGAAAAAAAATGGGGGGGAATTTTGGGGGGGGGGGGGGGGGGGGGGGTAAAAAGGGGGGTTTAAAAAGGGGGGGGAAAAAAAAAGGGGGTTTGGGGGGGGGTTTAGGGCCCCGGGGGGGGGGGGGGGGGGGGCCCCAAGGGGAAAAAAAAAAAAGGGGGAGGTAAAAGGGGGGAAAAAAAACCGGGAAAGGGGGAAAAAAAAAAGGGGGGGCCCCCCCCGGGGGGGGGGGGGGTAAAAGGGGGGGGGGAAAAAAGGGCAGGGGGGCCCCCCCAAAAAAAAAGGGGAAAAAGGGGAAAAAAAAAAGGGCCCAAAAAAGGGGAAAAAGGGGGGCCCCCCAAAAAAAGGGGGAGGGGAAAAAGGGGGGAAAAAGGGGGGGGGAAAAAAAAGGGGGGGGTTTAGGAAAAAAACCCCCCCTTTTTTTTGGGGGGGGGGGGGGGGGGTTTAAAAAAGGGAAAAAAAAGGGGGGGCCCCCGGTTGGAGGCAAGGGGAAAAAAGGGAAAAAAACCCGGGGAAGGGGGGGAAAGGAAAAGGGGGCCCCCCGGGACCGGGGCCCCAAAAAAAAGGGGGGGGAGGCCCGGGGGGCCCCGAAATTTTTAAAAAAAAAAAACCCCCCCCCCCCCCCCCTCCCCCCCCCCCGGGGCCCTTTGGGGGGGGAAAAAAATTTGGGGCCCCCCCCAAAAAAAGGGGGTTTTGGGAAAAAGGGGGAAAAAGGGGGGGCCCCGGGGGGGGGGGCCCAAAAAGGGGGGGGGGGGGGGTTAAACCCCGGGGGGGGCCCCGGGGGGGGGTTTTTTTGGGGGGGGGGGGGGGAAACCCCCCCAAAACCCCGGGGGGGGGGGGCCCCCCCCCCCCCCCGGGGGGGGGGGCCCCAAGGGGAAAAACCCTTTAAAAAATTGGGGGGGTTTTCCCCTTGGGAAACCGAAAAAGGGGAAAAAAAAATTTAAAAAAAAAAAAAAAGGGGGGGAAAAAAAAAGGGGGGGGGAAAAAAAACCCCGGGGGAAAAAGGGGGCTCAAAGGTTTCCCGGGGGTTTTTTTTTGGGAAAAAAAAGGGGGAAGAAAACCCCCCTTTGGGGGGGGGAAAAAAAAAATTAAAGGGGGAAAAAAAGGGGGGGGGGAAGGGAAAAGGGGGGCCGAAAAGGGGGAAAAAAAGGGGGGGGGGGGGGGTTTTTTCCCCCCCAAAAAAAGGGGGGGGGAAAACCCCCCCGGGGGGGGGGGGGGGGGGGAAAGGTTTGGGGGGGGAAAAAGGAAAGGGGGCCCTTTTTCTTAAAACCCCCCCCCCAAAATTTTTTTTTTTTTTGGGTTTGGGCCCCCCGGGGGGCTGGAAAAAAAACCAAAAGAAAATTGAAATTTGGGCCCCGGGGGGGGGTAAACATTTGGGGGGTTTTTTTTTAAAAAACCCCTTTTTTTTTAAATTTTTTTTTAACCCCCGGAAGGGGGGGGGTTGGGCCAAAAAAAGGGGGCCCCCCCCCCCAAAAAAAATTTTTTTTTGAAAAAAAGGGGTTTTTTTTTTTGGGGGGGGGCCTTTTTTCCCCAAAAAAAGTTTTGGGGGAATTTTTTTAAAAACCCGGGGGGGGGTTTTGGTTGGAAAAAAAAATTTTTTTTCCCCAAAAGGGGTAACCCAAAAAATTTTTTTTAAAAGGGGGTTTTTTTCCCCAAATTAGGGAAAAAAAAAAAAGGGTTTTCCCCTTTTTGGGGGGGAAAAAAAAAGGGGGGGGGGTTTTCGGCCCAGCACTTTTTATAAGTCCCGGGCGCGACGCTGGAGCTCACACCCCTCTCACTGTACTGATGGGGAAGGGGCGCTGCGGGTGATTGTTATGAAAAATTTGTTTTTATCAGGTTTTTTGTGTGTTGGTCTCAGCTTGTCTCAGAGACTGTTCTTTTAACGTTCATTTTGATTTTTTTGGGTATTGTATTGAAGTCCAGGTGCGCCCATGCGCTGCAATACTTTTTAAAATCCTATCTGCTCACAACATTGAATATCCAAGTGGGACTAATCCTTTTCCCTGTTGTATTATTTAAAGAAACGGTTTTTACAATAAAAATCCATTTTCTTTTTTGGGTTCCAATTTTTTTCCCAAATTTCATCGGGGGTTAAATTAAAAGGGGTTATTTGTGCTGTGGTGACTAAAAGAAACCGCTTTACCACAAAAAAAGACTTTTTTCCTGTAGCATAATTCACAAGCAAAGGGTTTAATTACAATTTTTTTCTTGTTGTGTAGCGTTAAAAAAACGCCATTGTAAACGCTACAAAGCTAGTAGTTTGGGGGCTGCTCAATTTTTTTGCGCAATTTACATCCGGGGGTTAAATTAAGCGTTTTTGCAGTTGTATCAAAAAAAGAACTTTGTTTTTCACCCCACAAAAAGAAATTCTGTAGCACAATTCATTCCAAAGGTTAATTAAAACCCTTTTTTGTGTTTTTTATTTAGTAAATTCAGATTTTTTAAACGACACATACAAGTCAATTTTTCTACCCTTTTGTGGAGCGCAATTTATATAAAAGGGTTAACCCAGCTTGTTACTGGGTTAATTTGTAGTCAAAAAAAAGGTGTTTATTTAAATTACAGATATCTTCATAAAAAAAGTGTCTGTACTTTTTAAAACCCAAACAGTATGTCGAAAAGGGGGGGCGGTCTTAAATGCGAGGGGCGGGGCACAAAATTCCTGGGAGGCCCGGTGCGCAAAAGCAAGGGGACGTCGCGCAGGGGTCACTCGGTGAGGCCACAAACCCGCTGCATCTGGGCCGTGTTCTGACTAGCAACCCAATGGTTCTTGATTGGTTGACTGGTCATCACTTCCCCCCAGATCATTGAAACCCACCCGAGTCGGTGGGAACTCAGACCAACCCTTATTTGGGCATGGCCCGGGAGGGGTCAGGCCCACTGTCCTCAGCCCGCCTCTGCCCCACCCGGGTTCCCTCACCCAGAGATCTACTATGGGTCGGGGTTTCAGGCCACTTATAGCGGGATAAACAATTTGAGGAGGGCAGTCAGCAGCTATTTGCACGAAGAAAGGGGGCCAATACCCCCTGCTTCTTGCAGTAGGCGGCAAAGTATAGTGTGGAGAGTGGCAGGGGAGGTATGTTGTGAAAGGTCACCCTCGGATACCAAGCCGGTGTGGGACAGCGTGAATGAAAACAAAAAATAGATATGATGTAGCCGCCCGCCTTGGGACCCGGGGAGGAAAGGGGCTTCTCATCGTAAGGAGAAGAGGGGTCGTTTGCGGTCAGGCAGCGGGGCCAGCAAGGGGGTCGTGGGGCTGGAGTCAGGGGGTAGCGCAGTGTGAGGTGGGGACCCAGGGGCCAGGGGGTAGAAAACCCGCTTCGCAGGCCAAAGAAGTAGGGAAAGGGGGATCAGCGAGGCGCGGTGGCTAGCATCGTGCGGAGCGTTGGCGGAAAAAACCCAAATTCTGGGGGTGTGGCAGTTCTTTGCTAAAAACCCCGGAGGAGCCGAATTGGGTTATGTAAAATCTGTGGGCAGAAAGGAAGCGTGGCCGGGAGTAAGTTGGACCACGGCCCTGCGTAAAAACTATGCAGCGTCACCTTTTGGGGGCCGGGGGAAAAACGTGGCTCAGATGGGTGGTCATCCTGCCGCCGCGAGCAGCAACGGCCAGTGGCACGCATGCCATTGCACCCATCAAGGCTCCACCCCTCTGAAAGAAGGGCAGCTTTTTTCCTTTGACTTAAATTTTCCCGGTCCAGTGCTCTGCTCCTCGCTACTTGGCGCAGCGTCGTTCAGCGAGGCGATTGCAAAGAGAAAAGTATGGCCCAACCACCAAAGGTGCAGAGCTGCCCGCGCCCCTGTCCAAGTTGTTGGTACTGCAGTCCCCCCCTTTCCCAAAATGGTGGACTCTGCCCCGTTCAGGAACTAATGGGTTGTGCCGGCGAGTGGAGAGTTCCAAGCCCTAATTTCTTTTCCAAAAAAAGGGGTACCAGCAGTTTATTAGTGAAAAGAAGGTGGGCCGTCCTTGGTTATCGGTTTGTTCCAAAGGGGCACGGCAGGCAGAGTCTGGGGCTGTAACTTCGGTCAGGGCCAGTACATGTCCCTTTTCGGCCCACGGGTGAATGTGCTTCCGGCCCAGGAAACCAACAACTTGGAAGGGAGACGCCGCTTTTCTCCTCCCGTTGTCAAAGCGGCTCCTGCGCCCAAAGTCCGCCTCCTCCTCCTTCCCCCCCCCCACCATCTCAGCCTCCACAAGTACTGCTCCATCATACCACATGTGTAGGGCAAGCGGTGTCCGCAGTTCTACACCTGGCTTTGCCTCGGCGAACGAAGTCACCAGGGGAGGACTGCTCCCCATCATGCAGAAGAAATTGGTGTGGCTTTTTGCGCGCCAACTGAAATCGGAACCATGGTGATGGCAATGGGAGGAAAAATGGTGTCCGCGCTGCACCCAGGAGGGAGGTCCCTGCGCCCTGCATGGCCCCACGTGTTCAAACTGGTTGTGAAAAGGGTTTCCTGAAGTCTTCCCCAGATCTTCAGAAGATTCTTAAATGGCCAGGAAAAATGTGCATGCACTTATCCATTCCCACAAACCAGGAACACCCTCCTCGGTTGCAGCGGCAGAACGGGGTAACCCAACACTCTGATATGCGATGTTTCCACCCGTTGGAATTTAGCCTGCAATGTTGGACCGACTGTATGAACAAGAAAGGCCTTAACGTTTTTTGTGATCCAGGGGGACAGGGTTTTCTCCCCCCGTGTAACTTTGATGTCAGCCCGTGGAGCTCATACGTGACCCTGCCTTTGTTGAGGCCATTCGAGGAGGCCGTTATTTGTCAGTGGCCAGGACTACTGGTGAATAAAGTCATTTCATGCTTATGTCCCTGGAAAGATGCGAAAAAACTGTCGGGCAGGGGATGGAAGGGCGACTTCATCTGCGGCCACATGAGTCGGGGGGGGACTGAAATGGAGGAGGAGGAGGTTTTTGGGGGGAAGCTTTTGGGGAAATGAGTGGATTTTTACCAGGTGACAAAAGAGGAGGGCAGGAGCAGTGGAGGAGGGGATGGGTGAGGAAGAGAGGGGAATGACCCCCAAGCACCGTGGCAGTTACAGTGGGATTTTGGGGGAGGGAGCCCCCTTTGGGGTCACTTGTGCAGATGGCCCCCAGCATGTGTTTTTTCCCGGCTAGTGAAGCGAAAAACAGCATCGGCAGAGGATGACTTCTGGCTTCCACCCTATTGGACCTCGCTACCGGTCCAAATGGGGGCCTTTTTCCCCGCTATTGAGAGGGAGGAAACTCAAATACTATGGGAAATCCCCCTTGTCATTTGGGCCCCTGCCCATGTGCGGGGATTGTCCCTCCCCTTTACAGGTCTGACCGGGGGGTTCTTCAACGCTAGTATCTGCCCCGGCTGCCGGGGAAGGTGGGGGGGGGGTAGGACAGTACCCCCTTCAGCGCTCATAAATCTGGAGTCATGATGAGCACTTTTCCCTTTACCCGCCTGTGAGGAGGGAGTGCCCCGCAGCAGCGGGCCTGGAGCGACCCTGAACCAAAAAAGGGGGTGGCCTATTGGACAGCACTTGCCCCCCCAGTTGAAGTCCGCTGGATACTGGGCACCAAATGGATGTGTGGCCGAACTTGTAGTTTGCAGGGGAAAACTGTCCTGCCGGCCGTATGGGTCGAGCGGGTGTTCGTGCGGTGGGGGCCATCGTTACCAAGGAGACCCCCTTGTCTACGGGAATGGGGGCGATGACTTTGTCAATCGGCCGGATTTTCCCCACCCCCAATGCCTTAGGCACAGATACATAGCCTTTACGCCTACCCAAAAATGGAGAAAAGAGTCTGTTTCAAACTACCTGCCTCGTCCTATTTGGCCCCCACCGCCTGATGCCACCATTGCTGACAGTTTCCCATCTGCCACCAACCTCTTTACCCGGGCTGGGCATTGCCACCCACCCCCACACTCTGTCATTGTGCCCCTGTTGCCTCTGCTGCTGTGTGGCTGTGCCGTGACCCCCACACTTTTTTCATTTTGCCACTCTCTGACCTCTGCTGTTGCTCCTGCTGCCGTGACCTCCACTCTCTGTCATTGTGTCACTCTATGGCCTACTCCAGTTTTTGCCACCTCCAGAATGTCATTGTGCCACTGTCTGACCTCATGCTGCTGCTGCCGTGCCCTCCACACTGTGTCATTGTGCCACTCTGTGGCCTACTACTGTTTTTGCCACCTCCAGAATGTCATTGTGCCACTGTTTGACCTCATGCTGCTGCCGCCGTCACCTCCACTCTCTGTCATTGTGCCACTCTCTGACCTCATGCTGCTGCCGTCACCTCCACTCTCTGTCATTGTGCCACTCTGTGGCCTACTCCTGTTTTTGCCACCTCCAGAATGTCATTGTGCCACTGTCTGACCTCATGCTGCTGCTGTGGCTGCTGCCGTGACCTCCATACTGTGTCATTGTGCCACTCTGTGGCCTACTCCTTTTTTTGCCACCTCTAGAATGTCATTGTGCCACTGTCTGACCTCATGCTGCTGTGGCTGCTGCCGTGCCCTACACCCTGTGTCATTGTGCCACTGTCTGACCTCCTGCTGCTCCTGTGGCTGCTGCCGTGACCTCCGCTCTCAGTCATTGTGCCACTCTGTGGCCTACTCCTGTTTTTGCCACCTCCAGAATGTCATTGTGCCACTCTCTGACCTCATGCTGCTGTGGCTGCCGCCGTCACCTCCACACTCTGTCACTAATGTTGCCACCTGAGCTCTCAGCTTGTTTTTTTTCCAGCTTTCGCTGCCATGACTTTATCAGGCTACATTCCCCCTTCAGTTTTTTGGTCAGTTTTGCCCTCTTAAGTGCCAGGAAATTTTATAGTGAAGCGATTCTAAGAGCGGCGGCAGTCATGTGCGTGTCATACTAAAACACAACATTGTATGAAGACCAAACCAAGCTCCCTCTGCATATTTAAGCATGGCACAACGTTCTACAGCACCCTGCAGGCTCTGTGCAGCCTGGAAATAGCTGTTTTTTAACGTGATTCATCCCAAAGTAATTCGGACCGAAACAAATTTTGCCGGAAAATTCGGTGAAGTCACAAAATCGAATTTTGAAAAATTCGCCCATCTCTAGTGATAATATTGTAAAACATTGTAAAGAATATAGCAATAATATTGTAAAATATAGTATATACTATAGTAGTTATGTAGTAAAATATACTGTAGTGTATTATACGGTAGAAATATTGTAAAATACAATACAAAATAGTTATAATATTGTAAAGTATAGTATAACCTAAAGTAACAACATTGTAAAATGTAATGGTGTAAAATATAGTATTGTAAAATATATTAATATTGTAAAATACAGTATATAATACATTAATAACATTGTACATAAAAATAAGTAACATAGTAATAATAAAGTATAGTAATAATATTTTAAAATATAGAATATAATATAGTAATCAAATTGTATAATATATAAAATATCGCAATGTTGTAAAACATAATATAATAATAATAATATTGCAAAATATACAATATAATATTAATAGAGGACAAACCTCCACTTCTGTTATGACCATTATTGATCAAGGAGACAAATAAGCTGTTCTTCTCTCTTTTCAGAGGTATCTGTATTTCTCTCCTTCCTCTCTAAGGTCAGCCAAAAATTTACCTTAAACCTAAATTGATATTAGGGTTAAGGTTTTTTTCTGGTTATCTTACCTTTCTGGTGCAGCATTCCTTCAGGTTACCATAACATGATATACGCAATGTTTTGGCTCTGCAGGCCATCATCAGCCATGTTTATGCTGAGGCCCAGGAATAAAGTCCCTTTCGGGATGCGGGGGATGGGGACCGTGAGCGTTGCGTCCACTGCCTTGTATTTTGCTTACCATTGGTGTACTGTTCATCTGATTAAAACCATAAAGACACTAGATCTGTCTCATCATACTCTGGTGGTGGTTGTGTAGCTCCTCAAATTTCCTTTGAATTTAATGTAGAGGTTGAGAACCTGTCCTGGGTCATCTGTCTCATACTCTGGCGGTGGTTGTGTAGCTCCTCAAATTTCCTTTGAATTTAATGTAGAGGATGAGAACCTGTCCTGGGTCATCTGTCTCATCATACTCTGGCGGTGGTTGTGTAGCTCCTCAGATTTCCTTTAAATTCATTGTAGAGGCTGAGAACCTGTCCTGGGTCATCTGTCTCATCATACTCTGGTGGTGTTTGTGTAGCTCCTCAAATTTCCTTTGAATTTAATGTAGAGGTTGAGAACCTATTCTGATTACACAGCAGTCATTGGGTCATCATAGGTGGTATTGACTCGAGGCCTGGCTTGAAGGTCTTCTATAACAGGACTCCCATTTACCATGTATATTGGTGTCTTCTTATGTGGCAGAAGGACGTTCCCAGGATCCAAGTGAGACGAGTATCTCTAGCTGGTACTGAATTAACTTTCCATAACTAACCACCCACCCTTGGGAGAGTCCCAATGACGGGGTTGGTTTTACCAAACTTGTGAAAAAAATTCAGGATCAGGATATCCTGAACCTGAATTTATGCACCCTGACCCTAACTCTAACCGTAATCCTGTCTGTAACCATAATCCTAACCCTAAATCCAATTTCGTAGTGACAACTCCACAGGATCGGAAACACCAGGAAGCTAATAAGTTAACCCATCCAAACCCAGTTAAAAAAAAATGGTAATCCTTTAGGGTTAGGGTTATGGTTACAGCTAGAATTAGGGTCAGGTTAAGGGTTAGGGACAGTGTTAAAAAAAAAGTTAAGGTATGGAATGTTCCAACCTAAATTTTTTCAGTGTTGAACTGAACATGGACCTATTCAAGCAACACTACCCTTGAGCCTTTCTGGAGGGAGGTTAGTTAGTACCAGCTAATTGTACCAGTCTTTACTGGGCCATTGTGTCTTTGGAACCCCCTCTGCTACATAAGAAGACTCTCATTCCAACCGAGTAAGAAATTCTAAGCCCAATTTATAGCCAAAAATCAATTCGGCAGACTGATTCAGGGCAAGCTTAAAGGGGTTTTGCCACAATCTAATGTTGACGTGGGATCCTCCAAAATGGGTATTTAATCACTAAATATATGTGATTATAAAAAGTGTGGCCTGTGAGATCTACAGCCTGACTAAGATGCCCTTAGTTTCCTGACTGTTTACATTAGCTACGACCAGGAGCTGACAGGAGCTGATCTGGCTGCACTTGCGTTGCTTGCACTTCTTATCTGATGGCAGTGCACATGAGCGAGCTTTTGAAGTAAGTGGGAGAAAAGAGCCTGTATCTTTTGTACAGAGAATCCACTGGTTGTAATGTAATTATCTGAGTAAACATGCAGACGCTCTCTGGCTCCCTGCTCAGCCCTCCTCTCCCCCCTGCAGCAGTTTTTGAACGAACAAAAGAACGCTGCCTGCTTTGAACTTATCTTCTCTCCTGAGCAGATAAGAGGGAGAAACAAAACGCATATATCTTGTGCACAATACAGTTCTCCTCTGTGGATTAGCCAAACAATGTTTACTCAACTACAGAGACTGAGTATCAGGAACGTGCATGGAAGGTGGAGCGATGAAGTCACAGAGGAGGTACTTGTTTTTTTAAACACAGAAACAAAACGGCCCTTTTCTCAAGACTTTAGATCAGAGTATCAGCCTGTTAGGTGAGGAAATCACTTCTTGCCAAAACCCCTTTAAAGGGGTTGTTTCATCTCACTGTTTCATAGGGCAAAGCAGCATTCTTTCATTCATGCATCCTGTCACTTCCTGGTCAAGGTGTCTGTAATTAGCATATGAGCTCTGTGTATTCAGACCTATGCTAATTAGATAAACAATCATCTGCTATGAGGTCCAGAGAAGCTTCTGAGCTAAAGTAAACAGTAGTAATTAGTGTCTCTTGTCTGAAAGATCAAATAACACACAAGCTCTCAGGTTGCCTGTAGTTCTGTGCTGCGTCCTGTGTGATGACATCACTCCCTGCAATCATATAACGCACAAGCTCTCAGGCTGCCAGCAGTTCTGTGCCCCAACCTGTGTGATAACGTCACTCCCTGCTATCAGATAAGACACAAGCTCTCAGGCTGCTGGCAGTTCTGTGCTGCGACCTGTGTGATGTCATTTCCTGCAATCAGATAACACACAAGCTCTCAGGCTGCCGGCAGTTCTGTCCCAACCTGTGTGATGACATCACTCCCTTCTATCAGATAAGAAACAAGCTCTCAGGCTGCCGGCATTTTCGTGCCGCGACCTGTGTGATGACGTCACTCCTTGCTATTAGATAAGACAAACAGTAGAGGGAGAGCAAGCAAACAGGTCAGTCACTAGAGAAACCAGAAACCCCTCAGAAGGTGATAAAATCACTTGTAGCTCCTCAACAACAAAAAAATGAACAAAGCAATATATGTGGAAAACGTCTTTATATACTGTTCCCTACATGTTGAAAACTAATCTTTGTAGTGAGACAACCCCTTTAAAATTTGTCCCAAACCTGAACTGCAACACTACCCCAGAGTAAGAGCCTGTTCCAATAGGGGGCACCATTTTCTTTATTCTGTGCCCTTTCCAAACCCTCCCTTGTGCCTATAGCATGAACATATCAGTTACCTATAGTCAATAGCCCCCATTTCTTAGTGTATGATCTGATTCCACAGCTTTCCAGACACATCCAGCAGTCTCGCCTGAACCCTTCACAGGCCGCTCACCTCTCCACAACGCTGTTAAGCAGCCGACATGTAAGCAGCCGTCCCTATGAATATACATACAAGTCCGAAGTATCCTGACACATTTAGATGTATTAAATTCTTACATTTAATTTTCACACCGCAGTACTATCTGCAATGCGCTTTCTTGGGACCGGAGCCAAAGAGGGTGGCGACGCTCGGTGAAGTGTGAATTGAAAGCAAGGGGAAGCTCTAGATAAAACCAACAGAACAACGACTGTGTGCACAAGCTAAGGCTCGCCATTATCAAACAGCAGCAAGGAGTGTGAGGCAGAGCAGCAGTAACACAGCAAATGGTTGGGATAATTGAACCAATTACGGTGGAAGCTGAGCAGAAAAGATTTCCAACTTGAGAAATGAATAATTAAAAACTGAAAGGAAGACAAGAAGAACTTTACTTTTAAAGGGGACCTGTCACTCACACTGCACCTAAAGCCTGAACCCCCAGGCTCATGTGATAGAGCAGGAGGAGCTGAGCAGACTGATGTATAGATTTATGGGAAAAGATTCAGTAGAACTTGGAATTTATGGATGAAATCCCTGCTCTTTCTAGGTTTCGGAGTCCAGTGGGCGGTGCTACTCAGTGATTGGCAGCCTTTCCTGAATGAGAATGCAGAGCTAGCTGTTAATCAATTATACTGGCTGTTCACTATACGCCTTCTCTTTCTAAGTCTAGGAGTCCAGTGGGTGGTCCTACTTAGTGACTGGCAGCCTTTCCAGTATAAGCATGCAGAGCTAGCTGTTAATCAATTATAATGACCGCCCACAGGACTCCTGCTCTTTCTATGTATAGGAGTCCAGTGGGCAGTCCTACTGAGACTGGCAGCCTTTCCTGTATGAGTACTATGTCAGATAGGGAGAAAAAGAAACTAAAATATAACTTTTATTCAATATGCCAATAAAATCACAAAGAAGGCCACAAGACACGAACAGACAGGTGCACTCCTAATACCCTATAAAAACTAAAATACCCTAACCTAATGATGCACGGGATGATCGTCCCAATAAGGACGTTCCCGTCAGGAACCTAACTCTTGCACTGAACTATCCCTAGTTACCCCTGTCCCAACATGTTTCGACCTTCCCCAGATATCAACAAGGTCTCCTCAGGGGACTAGCATGTGGGGAAAAAGAAATAAAGTGGGGTATAAATGATGTTAAATCTCAGGTATAGATAGGGATATATTTAAAGAATACATACACTACCAAAACAAGGGTATAAAACACAGTGTATTAGGTACTCAGATTTTCCAAATGATCCGATACACTGAGCAGTAAAACGTGCACACCATCATCCCACATAAACACCTACAGCAAATATATACAAATCCCCTTATGTTATTAATATGTTAAAATAAACACGGGGTAAATTGCCTAGAGAACTAGAAGTCTATCCATTCAGTATAAATAGATACTGTTACCATAATAGGATGTCTGCTTAAGGCCGTGTTCACACGGCTTATTCCCGACGGATTTGTGCGCCGTATTGAGCCACAAATCCGCCGGAATAAGGGGCGGGACGGGGGCGGGGCCGGAGCGCGGCAGGGGCGCCGCTTCCCGGCCCCTAGAAAATGCATTGTTTACGGCGCGTATGCGCCGTAAATAATGTGCATGTCACTTTCTCCCCCCGCGGCGGATTTGCCGAGCGGGGAGGAGCGACGGATTCCACTGTTCTCTATGAGAGCAGTGGATTCCGTAATGACTCCGACGGATTGGCGCCGTATTGAAGCGCAAATCCGGCGCGGAATACGGCACCAATCCGTCGGCAAATAAGCCGTGTGAACGGGGCCTAAATGTGACTGTCTTAATGACAAAATGGCCACTGACTCCAGAAAAAAATATACAAATATATACACCTTACCAATGGAAGCAATATCGCTCGATCATGGAAGGTAATCTGAAAACAAAGCAGATGTATAAACCTAATCAGTTCCCATAAAAACCATCAATCATATCTGGAAATGTGAAGACTTAGATAAATAAGTACCTCCAAGTGAATAGAAGCTCACTATCTCGTTCAACTGGCATAGAGAGGTGACAGCGGCCAATGCCGTTCTCGCGAGACTCAGCGGGCGCAGCTTCTGCTTGCGCTCAACGGGCCTACACAGGTCACCTGACATAGTGTTTTTGATATTAGGGAGTAGCGTAAACCCTTTAATTTTGGGCGATTTATCTGTGCTGTCCTGTATGAGCATGCAGAGCTAGCTGTTAATCAATTATAATGGCTGTCCACTGAACTCCTGCTCTTTCTATGTCTAGGAGTCCAGGGGGTGGTCCTACTTAGTGATTGGCAGCCTTTCCTGTATGAGCATGCAGAGCTAGCTGTTAATTATAATCACTGCCCACTGGACTCCTGCTCTTTCTATGTCTAGGAGTCCAGTGGGCGGTGCTACTCAGTGATTGGCAGCCTTTCCTGTATGAAGATGCAGAACTAGCTGTTAATCAATTATAATGACCGCCCAAACAGGACTCCTGCTCTTTCAATGTATAGGAGTCCAGTGGACAGTCCTACTTAGTGATTGACAGCCTTTCCTGTATCAGCATGCAAAGTTAGTTGTTAATCAATTATAATGAACGCCCGCTGGACTCTATGAGAACTATGGATTACCGTAATTTCGGCGCGCATCTCCCCCGTATCAGAGCGCAAATGCGCGCCGAAATTACCCCGTGTGAACATAGCCTAAGGGTTACCATTATGTTATGGTAATTGGAGGTGACATTGGTTTCGACTATATTATGGCATCCAGTAGTGACATTGGTTAACCATAGGGTTAACCCCTAGGTTATGGTAACTGGAGGGGACATTGGTTACACCAATATTATGGTATCCAGAAGTGACAATGGTTACCCATAAGAGTTATCCCTATATTTGTGCAACTGGAAGAGACATTGGTTACCCATAGGGGTAAACCCTATACAGGCAGTCCCCAGGTTACAAACGGGATAGGGACTGTAGGTTTGCTCTTAAGTTGAATTTGTGTGTAAGTCGGAACAGGTATATTTATTAAATGTAACTCCAACACAAAAGTTTTTTTGTTAGTTTTGGGTAGTGCAGGGAAAGGTTTTTACATTTGTTTTGCTGTCTGTGCACTTGTTAAGAAGATTTCACCTCATGTGCTGCTGTGGCATGCTGGAACTTGTCTTTCCATAGCTACTTTCTGCTGAGGAACATGGAACTACAAGTGCCAGCATTTGCCATAAGTTTCCGTTTGTAACTAGGGGACAGATGTAAGTCGGAACGGTGAAAGTCGGGGACTGCCTGTATTATGGTAACTGAAGTGACGTTGGTTACAAATAAGGGTTACAGCTACGTTATGGTAACTGGAAGAGACATTGGTCAGCCATAGAAGTAACCCTTATCTTATGGTAACTAGAAGAGAGAAGGGGAACATCTCTCCTTATGGAGAGCACCAGTTAAGGTGTGTAGCTAAAAGACAATCAAAACACCACACACCTTAACTGGTGCTCTCCATAAGGAGAGATGTTCCCCTTCTCTCAGCCACTCATTGCCTCCCACCCAGTCAAGCCAGTATCGCTCTTGCTCTACACTGATGAGGGGCAAAACCCCGAAACGGTCCCTATGTAGATGAGCGATATTGGCTTGACTAATATTCCTTTTTACTTCTCAAAGATTCAGTGAATCAGAAGTAAATTGAGGATTTGTTAAAACCGATAGAGGGCGCAGTGAGCTTCCCAGCTCCTTTCCCATAATGCCTTGTGGTAACTAGAAGAGACATTAGTGACACATAAGGGTAATCCCTATGTTATGGTAACCGGAGGTGACATTGGTTTCACCTATATTATGGCAGCCAGAAGTGACATTGGTTACCTATAAAAGTTACCCCTATATTATAGTCATTGCAGGTGACGTCAGACTGGAAGGGACACCACACTTACCCTAATTTAACGATAGGGTTAAGGTCATGGTTGATTTTTTAGGGGGCAGTTTTGACCAAAATTGTATTCATGCCAACCAAATCAAATTACTAATTTATGGGTTGGATTTGCCGTCGACCCAAATCCGAAATATAACACTAGAGCCGGGGGTGAGGGTCCAACAACATGTTAGGGATGTGATGTCAGTGAGACATTGTTAACACCACCATGACTGCAATCCTGCGGCACTGAATTGGCAATTGACTGTATCCATTTGGGAACACGGAGCGGTGACATGGCTAAATGCTCAGTCCAATGTGACAGGAGACGGATTTAGGTTCTAGAAAACTATGTAACCATTAGATCTCAACGAAATTCTGAGAGTCGCTCCAGTATTGTGACTCATCGATCCCTGGCGGGGCTTTTATTGGATTTTCATATAGTGCTGTTTATGTGTTGTCCCTTTATGTCACATTTTGATATATTTCCAATTTGTATCTTTCTTGCTCCATGTTGTATGTTCCAGTGCTGTAGCTTCATAAGGCCTCGTTCACACGGCTTATTCTGGGACGGATTGCAGCCGCACTGCGCGCCGGATTTGCTTTGCAGTACGGCTCCAATCCGTCCCAGTAACTACGATAATCCACAGTTCTCTATGAGAACTGTGGATTCCGTCTCCTCTCCCCGCTCGGCGAATCCGCCGTGGGGGGAGATAAGTGACGTGCACATTATTTACGTCGTGTACGCGCCGTGAATAATGAATGTCTATGGGGCCGGCGAGCTGCCCCCTTCCCCGCTGCACGGCTGCCGGCGTAATTGCGGGGCAAAAACCGTTCCCGCAGTTACGCCGGCAATAAGCCGTGTGAACATTGCCTTACACGTCGATGATGGGTGATTATTCTTTTGTTCTATTTTTTATTACTTACATATTTTTGGTTTTTTTAACATAAATTTTTGTACACAAATTGAGGCAGATTTACTATTGCACTTGTGACAGAATTGCAATTCAATTTGAGCCAAAAATTCTACAAAATTAGCTTGAATTTCTAAAACTATTTACGCTGGCCCACATTCATTTTCATTTTCCCATGATTACCTGCCGTAAACTTATGTGCATCATGGAAAACGGAATTATCCTAGTGTGCGTCGGGGATAGCATTATCCCAGCATGCATCGGGGATAGCATTATCCCAGCATGCATCGGGGATAGCATTATCCCAGCGTGCATCGAGGATAGCATTATCCCAGCGTGCATCAGGGATAGCATTATCCCAGCGTGCATCGAGGATAGCATTATCCCAGCGTGCATCGGGGATAGCATTCTCCCAGCATGCATCGGGGATAGCATTATCCCAGCGGGCATCGAGGATAGCATTATCCCAGCTGCTCAGGGGATAGCATTATTCCCAGCGTATGCATCGGAGGATAGCATTATCCCAGCGTGCATCAGGGATAGCAATTTATCCCAGCGTGCATCGAGGATAGCATTATCCCAGCGTGCATCGAGGATAGCATTCTCCCAGCGTGCATCGGGGATAGCATTCTCCAGCATGCATCGGGGATAGCATTATCCCAGCATGCATCGAGGATAGCATTATCCCAGAGTGCATCGAGGATAGCATTATCCCAGCGTGCATCGGGGATAGCATTATACCCGCGTGCATCGGGGATAGCATTATCCAGCGTGCATCGAGGATTAGCATTATCCAGCATGCATCGGGATAGCATTCTCCCAGCATGCATCGGGGATAGCATTATCCCAGCGTGCATCGGGGATAGCATTATCTCAGCGTGCATCTTGGATAGCATTATCCCAGCGTGCATCGTGGATAGCATTATCCCAGCGTGCATCGGGGATAGCATTATCCCAGCGTGCATCGAGGATAGCATTATCCCAGCGTGCATCGAGGATAGCATTATCTCAGCATGCATCGGGGATAGCATTCTCCCAGCATGCATCGAGGATAGCATTATCCCAGCATGCATCGGGGATAGCATTCTCCCAGCCTGCATCGGGGATAGCAATATCCCAGCGTGCATCGGGGATAGCATTATCCCAGCATGCATCGGGGATAGCATTATCCCAGCATGCATCGAGGATAGCATTATCCCAGCATGCATCGTGGATAGCATTATCCCAGCATGCATCGGGGATAGCATTATCCCAGCATGCATCGGGGATAGCATTCTCCCAGCATGCATCGGGGATAGCATTATCCCAGCGTGCATCGAGGACAGCATTCTCCCAGCGTGCATTGGGAATAGCATTCTCCCAGCGTGCATCGGGGATAGCATTATCCCAGCATGCATCGGGATAGCATTATCCCAGCGTGCATCGAGGATAGCATTATCCCAGCGTGCATCGAGGATAGCATTATCCCAGCGTGCATCGAGGATAGCATTATCCCAGCATGCATCGGGGATAGCATTATCCCAGCGTGCATCGAGGATAGCATTATCCCAGCGTGCATTGAGAATGGCATTATCCCAGCGTGCATCGAGGATAGCATTCTCCCAGCTGCATCGGGATAGCATTATCCAGCCTGCATCGGGGATAGCATTATCCCAGCGTGCATCGGGATAGCATTATCCCAGCGTGCATTGTTGATAGCATTATCTCAGCGTGCATCGGGGATAGCATTTCCCAGCATGCATCAAGGAAAGCATTCTCCCAGCGTGCATAGGGGATATCAATATCCAACCGTGCATCGTGGATAGCATTATCCCAGCGTGCATCGAGGATAGCATTATCCCAGCGTGCATCGAGGATAGCAGTATCCAAGCGTGCATCGGGGATAGCGTATTTTTCCCAGGTGCATCGGGGGATAGCATTATCAAGCGTGATCGGTGATATGATTTATCCCAGACGTGCAATTCGAGATAGCATTATCCCAGCGTGCATCGAGGATAGCTTTTTCCCAGCGTTGCATCGAGAATAGATTCTCAAGGGTTCATCGAGGATAGCATTTCCAGCGTGCATTCGGGGATAGCATTATCCCAGACGTGCATCGAGGATAGCATTCCCAGCGTTGCCATCTGGGGATAGCATATCCCAGCGTGCATCGAGGATAGCATTCTCCTGCGTGCATCGAGGGATAGCATTATCCCAGCATTCATCGGGGAAATACTTCTCCACAGCGTGCATCAGGATAGCATTTCCAGCATCATCGGGAAGCAATTTATCCCAGCCGTGCATCGGGAAGCATTTCCCAGCGTGCATCGAGGATAGACATTCTGCCCAGCGTGCATCGTGATTGCATTATCCAAGCGTGGCATTGAAATGGGCATTATCCAGCGTGCATCGATAAGACATTTATCCCAGCATGCATTGGGAATAGCATTCTCCACAGCTGCATCGGGATAGCAATTGTCCCAGCATGATCGGTGATAGCATTCTTCCCAAGGTGCTCGGGGAATGCTTAACCCAGCGTGCTCCGGGATGCATTATCCAGCATGGCATCGGGTATAGCCTTTTATCCCGAATGCATCGGGGATAGCATTATCCCAGCGTGCATCGGGGAAGCATGATCCCAGCTGTTTTGCAGTCGAGGATAGGCATTATCCCAGCATGCATTCTGAGGATAGCATTACTCCCTACATGCATGGGGATAGCAATATTTACCAGAGTGCATCGAGGATTGGCATTATCCCGCAGCACTCTATTAAGAAATTGGGATTAGCATTTATCCACAGCAGTGCATGGCTTAGCATTTATCCCAGCGTGCATCGAGGATAGCATTATCCCAGCGTGCATCAGGGATAGCATTATCCCAGCGTGACGAGGTTCATTATCCCCGCGTGCAGTCGAGGTAGCAAATTATCCCAGCGTGCATCGAGGTTAAAAAAATTATCCCCTGCATCGAGGATAGCATTTCCCCGCATGCATCGGGGATGCATTATCCCAGCATGCATCGGGGGGTGCATTATCCCAGATGCATCGGGGAAGCTTTTCCCAGCATGAAACGGGGTAGCATTATCCACATGCATCGGGGATAGCATTTTTCCCCGCGTACACGGGATAGCATTATCCCGAGTGCATCGAGGAAGCTTACCCCGGTCATCGGGGATAGCATTATCTAGCGTGCATCGAGGTAGCATTTCCCAGCGTGCTCGGGGAAAGCAATTTTCCCCCGCGTCCATCGGGGGGAGCATTCTCCCAGCATGCATTTAGGATAGCATTTTCCCAGCTGCATTTAAATGGCATTATTTCCCGTGCATCGGGGATAATTATCCAGCGGCACGAGGGTAGCATTATCCCACGTGCTTGGGGGTGCTTACCAGCGTGCATCGGGGGTAGATTATCCCCGTGTGCCGGGGATGCATTATCCCAGCATGCATCGGGGGATAGCATTCTCCCCATGCATCGGGGGTAGCGCATGTGTGTTTCATTTTGGGTACTAGGTTTTTTGATCCCTATGTAGCTTTTTTTTATAAAGGATTTATGTTATTTTAAGCCCTTGCAAAAGTTCCCCAAACCCCTTTACATAAAAAAACTCCACGAAAAAAGTTTTTAGGGGGTTTTTAGGTTTTAAGCTCAATATTGTCAAAAGAACGGGGGTTTTAAAGAGAAATCCTTTAAATTTCTTTTATTGTTTGGTATTTTCCAGCACCGCTCTGTAAACATGCCGCGCTGTTAACGCCTTCTAGATAAATCGCTCGCACTGTGGGGTTGGGACGGTTCACCATCTCCTGCTGTGTTACAGTAAAAGCTATCTCTGCACAAATTACCCATCTAAAACCTGGATCCCACGAGGTAGCCTCAATCAAATTCTCAAAAAGCAGCTTATTCCACCGAGGGCAATTTATCGCCGAAAATCTGATCAAATTATTCAGGAGATGATTGGAATGAATGTTAAAATGAAGACTCGTTTGTCAATTTGGTCCGCCATAAATTTTATTGCAAATTAAAATGAGAAGCTCGAAAGCCAAAAATAGCAGGAGAAAAATTATAATCTTTTTGCATATTTTAAAGATCTATTTTGCAATCACCCACGATGAGGATCAAAATCATCACTGCCCCTCCGACACGTTCTGACATCACCGTGATTGGCAAAGTTGTGTCTTTTTCCCATTTTAGATGCGTTAGTTTTCTTCCAATGAAGGTGGACATGACCTCTAACACCAGGCGGCTCCTCATATCTAAGTATTGTGGCCAACGGTTCGGTTCCACCTTTGCCTATTCACCGATGCTGAGGTGGTGTACCCGAAAAAAGGGGGAAGAAGATCGACTCACTTTAGTATATTTTTGTCATGTGGGAGGAAACTCAGGAAAAACATGTCAACATATTCCCCTTTCTGAGCCACTCATCGCCTCCCACCCAACCAGCCAGTACACTTTGCTCTACACTGATGAGGGGCAAAACCCCGAAATAGCGGTCTACAGATGAACGATACTGGCTTGGTTAATATCCCTTTTGCGTCGTAAAGATTCGGTGAGACAGAAGCAGATTGAGGATTTGTTATATCCATTAGAGGGTGCTCAAGCTTCTCAGCTCCTTTCCCATAATGCCTTGTGATATGTAGATATTTAGCTTATTCACCAATGCTGATGTGGTATGCCCAAAAAAAGGGGGAAGAAGGTCAAGTAACTTCAGTAAATGTTTTAGCATGTGGGAGGAAACCCAGGAAAAACATATCAACATATTACCCTTTCTGAGCCGCTCATTGCCTCCCACCCAGCCAGCCAGTATCGCTCTGCTCTGCACTGATGAGGGGGAAACCCAGAAACAGCTGTCTGCAGATGAGTGATACTGGCTTGGTTCATATCCCTTTTGCTTTCTAAAGACTCAGTGAGTCGGAAATAAATTGAGGATTTGTTACATCCAATAAAGGGCGCTCAAGCTTCTCAGCTTCTTTCTCATAATGTCTTGTGATATGCAGATGCCTAGTGGAGTGCTAAAAGGCAATTTCAAATCTGCACACACCTATTTGGTGCTCTCCCCAAGGAGAGATATTCCCCTTTCTGAGCCACTCATTGCCTCCCACCCAACCAGCCAGTAAACTCTGCTCTGCACTGATGAGGGGCAAAACCCCGAAATCGCTGTCTACAGATGAGTAATACTGGCTTGGTTAATATCCCTTATGTTTTCTAAAGACTCAATGAGTTGGAAGAAAATTGAGGTAAATTTGTTACCTCCCATAATGCCTTGTGATATGTAATCCTATCCCAATCGTATCAAACTTGTCATGCATAAATTTGCAAAAAGAGCATAATCCACACTTTGGCTACGTTTGCTCCACTGGATTTTGAAGTCTACCTTTCACCAATTCGTGTCTCAGATTTTTGCATTGGAAAGACAATAATGATCGTCACGATCTATCTTCATTGTATAGGTTCATTGTGTAGATATAGGTAACCTGTGTTTTTATTATGATTGACTGGTTGTGGGGAGATTTAAGGACATGCTTGCGTCATTTCCCATAGGACCTCGAGAAGGCGTCAGCAAATGCAAAACAGCCGTAGGCCACGTTCATCGTGTGTCAACCTTCCCTATCCCTGTACGTGTATTTATTTGAAATATAAAGCTGAAGAAAATATATGGTGAGTGCCGCGGATTACGTTTTACGTTTTTAAATACTGTCTATGGACTTTTGCTATTTTCCTGCCGAGCACCATTGGAAGGCTTACAGCTAATGCTTGCCGATTGCTTTATTCCCACTCCTCCACCTTCCATGTGAGGATGTTCCACAAATGCTCAATAGGGTTTAGGTCTGGAGACATGCTTAGCCCGTCCAGCAAATTTCCCCTCATTTTCTTTATTAAGGCAACGGTCATCTTGAAGTTGTGTTCGGGGTCATTATCATGCTGGCATGTCGCCCTACAGCCCAGAAGGGAGGGGATCATGCTCTGCTTCAGGATGTCCCAGTACATGTTGGCTGTCACGGTTCGCAGCAGTGCATCCACTGGACCACCGCAAGTGGTGGTGTAGGCCACGCCAGGGAGCGGAATCTAAGTAGGTCCCGGTTTTCACCAGAGCCCGCCGCAAAGCGGGATGGACTTGCTGCGGCGGGAGTCTACCAGGTCGCTACCCCTGATGTGACTTGCTTGCGGTGGAAGCCGAGATGCAGCGTGGTACAAAATCGTCAGGCAGGCTCGTAGTCGGGGACAGGCAGAAGGTCCGGACAATTGGCTATGGTTCGTAGACGTGGACAGGCAGAAGGTCAGATCCGGCAGGGTAACCAGGAAGAGGCAGGCTTAAATAGGGGCAGTGACCGGCAATAGCGAATTACCAGTGCGCTGGCCCTTTAAATTTAACACTGCCGGCGCGTGCACGCCGCGGGACAGAGATTGCAGCAGGAGCATGGCCGGGTAAGTGTAAAGGGGGACAGGCAGGGGAATGAGCACACCCGCGACCTGACATGCGGGTCGCGTTGCCGCTCGGCAGCAGGGCACGGATGCGCCTGCGACCCGGGATAAGGGTCGCAGGGGCATCCGTGACATTGGCATTCATTCTTCCGCCAATGAACTGTAGCTCCCCATAGCCGGCAGCCCTCATGCAGCCCCAAACCATGACACTTCCACCACTATGCTTGATTGCAGGCAAGACACACTTGTGTTTGTGCTCCTCACCTAGTTGCTGCCACACACTGGTTGTGGGGAGATTTAAGGACATGCCATTTCCAATAGGACCTTGAGAAAGCATACAAAAAGAAGAAAAATAGCGGCACTCACTCTTGAGAAAAATTCAACAGTGCGTTATTGCATGTCTAAGGAGGGCGATGTTTCAGCTCAGAATGAGCTGAAACTTCGCCCTCCTTAGACATGCAATAAAGCACTGTTGAATTTTTCTCAAGAGTGAGTGCCGCTAATTTTTTTCTTTTTTTTCTTCTTTTTAGATAGATAGATAGATATGGGATATAAAAATAGATAGATATAGATAGATAGATAGATAGATATGGGATAGATAGATAGATAGATAGATAGATAGATAGATAGATAGATAGATAGATAGATAGATAGATGATAGATAGATAGATATGGGATGGATAGATAGATAGAGATATGGGATGGATAGATAGATAGATAGATATGAGATAGATATATAGATAGATAGATAGATTTGAGATAGATATATATATAGATAGATATATAGATATGAGATAGATAGATAGATAGATAGATAGATAGTAGATAGATAGATAGATAGATAGATAGATAGAATTAAAAACGGATATTTGGAATCCCTCTAATACAATAGGAGCCTCTCTTCTGGGGTTTGGCACATACAGACCGCACTTGCTGGTTATGTTCTTCTACCTCTAAGCTAATAGAGGCTGCAATGTTTATATTTGACAGTGATATGGCGGCAATTATTCTCCCGTCCTGCAGTGCTCTGGGCACATGCTCTTTACATACAAAGGTCTTCTTATGTGGTCATAAAAATTTGAACATAGAGAGTGCGCTTGGCGAGAGCATCGGGGACCTCAGGTTGGATGTTGGGTGAGATATAACCAGACATGGCTGCTTTTATGTCTGCCATTCGCTCAGAGCACTTTGCATGAAATGAAAGGACAATGATAAGGAGATGTGCGATCTCCCCTTGGACAGGACTAAGTACAAAACACTTGTCATATAGGAGCCTTGATCTGTGGCTGAAAGCAAATCCCTCGGGGTAAAAATGTAAGATTTAAATGTATTCCTTTTATGTATTATAGAGAGACCAGACGGGCGACATGCTCCAATTTGTAATGCACGTTAGCAATTCTCTCCATGACTTCACTGCTCGCTGATGTCATAGGAGGCAGATTTACTGGTAAACAGAACCTAAGTGGTAAATCTGAAAATGAGCATAAGCAAGATAGCGTGTGTAAGACAAAATGTGTAAGCAGAAATCATATCTCTCTATGTGCTCAATACTACGATAGTGGAGCCTTCTGGACAGTCTGAAAGGGCTGTCCAGTCTAAAAAGACCATTTCAAATACTGTACAAGGGACCTTCACAAGAGGGGAGAAGAAATCAGCTAGAGCGGAGATCAGCTATCTCACTGAAGGGCCCAGGAAATCCATGTATAGAGGACCCAGGTTATCCATGTATGAAGGACCTGGGATTTTCATGTATAGTGTATGTATGGAGGACCCAGGATATCCATGCATGGTCCATGTATAGAGAACCCAAGATTTCCATGCATGATCTTTATATGGAGGACCAAAAATGTTGGACAAAAGATTTTCATGTATGGTCCATGTATGGAGGATCCAAGATATCCATGTATGGAGTACCCAGGATATCCACGTATGAAGCACCCAGGAAATCCACGTATAGAGCACCCAGGATATCCATGTATAGAGCACCCAGGATATCCATCTGTAGAGCACTCCGGATATCCATGCATGGAGGACCCATGATTTTCATGTATTGTCCATGTATGGAGGACCCAGGACATTCATGTATGATCCATGTATGAAGGACCCAGGACATTCATGTATGGTCCATGTATGGAGGACCCAAGATTTCCATGCATGATCTTTGTATGGAGGTCCCAGGATTTCTATGTATGGTCCATGTATTGAGGACACTGGTTTTCCATGTATGGATGATCCAGGATTTCCATGTATGGTCAATGTATGGAGGACCCAGGATTTTCACGTATGGTCCATGTATGGAGGACCCAGGATTTTCACATATGGTCCATGTTTGGAGGACCCAGAATTTCCATGTATGGTCCACATATTGAGGTCCAGGATTTCAGTGGGCATCATATAATTCTCCATTTGCCCATTCTGAGTTTTGGGTCGCAATGGTTTTTTGTTTGCCCCTGCAGAAGAATAGGAGCTACATAATTGTTTAAAGTGACCACTTTACATACGGTACTATACGAAGAAAACTTGCTAGCATTGGCATTACTACAACCGTAGCAGCCATAGCAGCTGGTATGGGGCCCAGAGGTTAAGGGGCACACTCAGGTGCAAGAACATTGTACTATTTTGTGGGGGATAACAAGTTGGTGAACTTCTCCTATCTAGCTCTACTTCGTGGGTTCTCTGATAGATGGTGGTATAAATACCTTCAAATATTTCCTTTCATTATATGCTGGGGCCCATCTCATTTTGCTAAAGGTTCTAAAAATTCTAGTTACAACTCTGCCAATACTGTTAAAATACAAATCTACAATATTTTGTATGGGTTATTCCAGTGTTAAAATGGTGCAGAAGAAACTCTTGCCCTTCCCTTCAGCAGGGTCATTTGGCCGGGGTCTTCTTTATGTCCTCTCCTCTATACATGGCCATGAACCGTGCGGCGGGAGGAAATGGATTAACTGTCGAGAGAAGTGTTAAAATTTAGCTAAGTGGCTTGAAGAGTCCTGAGATCCATCTCGGAGCTTGTTCAGAAAGCAGGTAAAGTTTGTTAAATGATTAGTAAATTTAATATTAGATCCATTTTGGTGATAGGTTTTTGATAGGAATCGACGGGCGGCAGGACTGACTCCATCCTAAGAATGATGAAGGAAGGATTGCCTGTTTTTTTTTTTTTCTAATCAGAAAATAGTTCTTTCTCCAATATTCTTGAGTGAAGAAAATCATGACTATAAAGATCAGGGCAGAATTACCAGGAGAAGCCGCGGTGAAAACACAATACGGGATGAAATCTGATACAAGAAGGAAGACAAATGAATTCCCGGTTACACTATTCCTGAGAGTTCCAAGCTCTGAATGTTTTGGGTTAAGATCAGGTCTCATCGCTGGTCAGGTTCACATCTGCGTGCAAGGTCCTAACCAGTGCCTTCATCATAGAACTGGAACTTGATCTGTTTCATGGCAGATGACACCGGCACCCAATGGACCCCATTGGCCGAGTGAAGAGATGCAGGACTATAAACACCAGGACAGAATTACCAGGAGAAGCCATGGAGAGCACACAATCTGGGATGAAATCTGATACAAGAAGGTAGAAAAATTAATTCCTGGTTACACTATTCCAAAGAGTTCCAAGCTCGGAATATTTTGGGTTAAGATTGAGTCTCATCCCTGGCCAGGTTCACATCTCCGTGCGAGGTTCTAGTCAGTGCCTCCATCGTAGAACTGGAACTTGATCTGTTTCATGGCAGATGACAATGGCACCCAATGGACTCCTTTGGCTGAGTGAAGAGAAGCATGACTATAAACATCAGGACAGAATTACCAGGAGAAGCCGCGGTGAAAACACAATACGGGATGAAATCTGATACAAGAAGGTAGAAAAATGAATTCACGGTTACACTATTCCTGAGAGTTCCAAGCTCTGAATGTTTTGGGTTGAGATCAGGTCTCATCCCTGGTCAGGTTCACATCTGCATGCAAGGTCCTAACCAGTGCCTTCATCATAGAACTGGAACTTGATCTGTTTCATGGCAGATGACACCGGCACCCAATGGACCCCACTGGCCGAGTGAAGAGAATCATGACTATAAACTTCAGGACAGAATTATGGGGAGATGCAGTGACGAAAACACAATCTGGGATGAAATCTGATACAAGAAGGTGGAAAAATGATTTCCCGGTTACACTATTCCTAAGAGTTCCAAGCCCGGAATGTTTTGGGTTAAGATTGAGTCTCATCCCTGGCCAGGTTCACATCTGCGTGCGAGGTTCTGGTCAGTGCCTCCATCGTAGAACTGGAACTGGATCCATTTCATGGCGGACGACAATGGACCCCGTTGGCTGAGTGAAGAGAAGCATGACTATAAACATGACTATAAACACAATCTGGGATGAAATCTAATACAAGAAGGTAGAAAAATGAATTCACGGGTACACCATTCCTAAGGGTATGTTCACATGGTGTGTTGGATCCGTTTTTGGATCCATTTTTAGATGCGTGTTTGGATCCATGTTTCAGACCCTAAACGGACCCAAACACGCATCTAACAATTTGCAGTGTGATTTGCATTGCCTTCAATGTAAAACACACACCGGCGTTCAGACGAGTGATCGCCCAATCGTCTCACTGCGTCTTTCGGATCCTTTCAAAGAATTGTCATGTCAACTCTTGATCCGAAAGATGCAGCAGGCGCCCTATTTAAAACTATAGAGTGCGATCCTGCTGCAGCCAAAACGCAGCTGAATGTTGGATGCGTTTTTGATGCAATTTATGCAGCACTTTTAGATGCATTTTTCGGATCCAAAACAGATCCCCAAAAAAAATTCCAAGTACCAACATTGTGGCTTTCGGTCATTTCAGGTCGCCTAAAATTTGGAATAAAAATGATCCCAAAAGTCCCATCTATCCCAAAATAGTATCACTAAAAAGTATACTTCAGGTCGCAAAAATACACCCTCACTCAGTTACATCGGTGTAAGTGCAAAAAAATTATTGGTCGCAGAAAGTGGCGCTGCGGCGCAAATTTCAAAAATAGAAAATGATTTGATTTTTTTTTTTTACGGTACTATAACATAACACAAATCCTATAAGTTTTGAATTGCCAGAATTGTATCAACCTGAGAGTACAGAGAGTACACATCAAATATACCGGAGAGTTAACGCTGTTAAAAAAAAAACAACCTAAAAACATAGCGTACGTTTTTTCACAACCCACTTAAAATGTATTTACGGTTTCCCAGTATATGGGAAATGACATCATTAGAAAGTACATCTTGTCCCACAAATTAAAAGCCCTTCTATGTCTATGTAGATGGAAAAATAAAAAAGTTATGGCTCTGGGAAGAAGGGGAGAGAAAAACGAATGTGTCAACCGGAACAAAAAAAAAAGTTTTTTGTTCATGAAGGGGTTCAAAAGTATATCTTATCCCTAAAAAAAAAACTCCATATGTGTCTATGTAAATTGAAAAATAAAAAAAGTTAAGGCTCTTGGAAGGCAAACAGGAAAAAACTAATGTGTCAACCAAAAAAAAAAAGTTTGGTCCTGAAGGAGTTTAAAAAAGTACCTCTTATCCTGCAAAATATAAACCTCCACAAATGTCTAAGAAGACAGAAAAACAATAAAGTTATGGCTCTTGGAATGCGGGGAGGAAAAATATGAAGAGCCATAAAATTATGACCATGCAGTGGAAAGGGGCTAAAAAGTGCTACATTTGCCCCATCATATGCTACTCTCAATGGTACCGGTTTTCTGCCTTTCACAGCAGGAGATGTATAGCTGTTACTATAGACAGTATCCTTTTTATGGTTGTTTCAATGAATTTTTGATTGTAGAGAAGAAAACAACACGTGTTATGCTCCCAATGTTGATGAATGCAGAGAGGCGCAGGTTAAGTCGGTGCACCCTCATCGCATCACGTCAAGGTTTTAGCACACAATGCTGTTTATGGAAATGCTCTTCAGGCTGGAATGAATAGAACTGGCAAAGTTACATGATCTGCCCGGCTCTTATTGCTTTGCCAGTAACTGTCAGTGAAAAATATACGCCAGCAAAAATCACTGAAAAAGCAGTTCCCTCGCCTCCCTCAGCTGCTGATCTCTGGTAACAATGCAGTAAATAATATGTCTTGTATCCTATAACGCTTCGCAGAACGTACCGTCCTTTGTCTAAATGGGCTGTAAACACAAAAACTGCCCTCTCCAAGAATAAAAACCTAAAAACCTCATCTTGCATGAGAATTGCTATCAAAAGCATTGGGTAGTAAAACCAGTATAAGGCAGCATAAGGCACCAATTAAAACCAGTATAAGGCAGCATAAGGAACCAAGTAAAACCAGTATAAGGCACCAGGGGCAACATGTATGAAACGGTTTTGGTCTAAAACTAACTTTTTTACCCATAGAAACCTATGGGCAAAAAGTGAGTTTTAGACCAAAAACGTTTCATACATGTGGCCCCTAGGTTTCTGTTATGGCATCCATTGTGAGACTGAGGTATCTGACTCTCTTCAGTGCAATTGACCCTGGGGATTCAGTCTGAAGATGTATGGAAATATGACCTGTTCTTTTTATAGGGGTTGTCCTCTTACAAAAAAAAAATTGAAAAAAAAAAAAAAAAAAAAAAAAATATATATATATATATATATATATATATATATATATATATATATATATATATATATATATAGATATATATAGATATCTATATATATATCTATAGATATATAGATACATACATATATATATATATAGCTATATATATATATATCTATATCTATCTATATATATATCTATATATATATATAGATATAAATAGATATATATATGGATATATTTGTCTATATATAATATATTTTTTTTATTTTATATATAATATATATAATATATATATATATATAATATATATATATATATATATATAACACCCTGCTGCACCCTGGCTGGCAAAAAAAGATGACCTGCATGCCCTGGCTTCATCACAGCTGTTCTTGTGCCATGCATGCTGCTGTGTGGAGCACAGTGTCCAGTTTTTCATGTGCCTTTGTAGGGGGTAGGACCGCCCTCTACGAACAGGCGTTGTATATAGTATACAAAGTTCATGAAGTGTTTTGTATCTAGTGTAAGTAAGGGGTTAATTGACTCAGCATTTTATTTAGGGCAAGGGGCACCTTACGAGAAGATAGCATAGCTGGGCCTGCAGCCGGTCAGTTTGAAAGGGGGGGGGGGGGGGCTGCAGGTAGAAAGTTATAAAGAGGGGCTTCCGTGTGCTAGGATAAGAGTCAGATGTGCTCACCTGTTGTAACTATTAGAACCAGACTTGTTCAAGTTTAGGGGTCACTTGGCCACAGGCCGGCTGTGGACCAAGACCAAGCTGTCCCTATCCACCCGGGATGAGATTACTCACAGAGAAGAGAGATAAATGGCACAGAGACAGGAAAAAGGAAGAAAAGGAGTAAGCAGAGTTGGGAGAAGAAGAGCAGAACGGAGAACTGTCTAAGAGAGAGAACACAAGAGAGAACAATGAGCTACTTAGGTGCTTCCAAGGATTCAAGGAGAGCAAGTAGCCCTTGTCCATTACTGCTAAATATTCAAGGAGAGCAAGTAGCCCTCATCCTTTACTGCTAAATATTCAAGGAGAGCAAGTAGCCCTTGTCCATTACTGCTAAATATTCAAGGAGAGCAAGTAGCCCTCATCCTTTACTGCTAAATATTCAAGGAGACCAAGTAACCCTTGTGGGGGAAAGCTAAATATTCAAGGAGAGCAAGTAGACCTTGTGTGGGATGCTAAATATTAAAGGAGCCAAAACCCTTGTCCATTACTGCTAAATATTCAAGGTGAACAAGTAGCTCTTGTCCATTACTGCTAAATATTCAAGGAGACCAAATAGCCCTTGTCCATTACTGCTAAATATTCAAAGAGAGAAAGTAGCCCTTGTGTGGGGCCGCTAAATATTAAAGGAGTCAAAACCCTTGTCCTTTACTGCTAAATATTCAAGGAGAACAAGTAGCCCTTGTGCGGGACCACTGCTATTGATGTCTAGAAGATTGAGTGTGAGATCAGCCTGGATGCAGTAAAGCGTAGCAAGAAAAGCCAATAGCCTCAGGGATTAAGCGCTGGTCCAGGGGCTGGAGTCCAAAGGGGGAGACTGCTGGGCTAAAGTGAGAGAAATTACCAAGGGACCAGTGGTCGTGTGTGAAAAATTATCCACCTGTACTGTGTAACATAAGTTTTGGTGCTGTGAGTAAAGGACCCAAGCGGAAAAGTCTCTGGAAGCTGTTGCACTAGACCTCCCAAGGATCCCCCACAGGTAGACCTGACATCCACACACCTGCTGCATCACACCACCTGCCTGGCCAGTTACACCTTCCTGATGTAGTCTGGCCATGCATGGACTGGAATCATGGGATACGAATTTAGCAGAGTCACAGGGACCGCTGCAATCGAGATGGATGTCGAAAGCTATGTTATTCCCAAATGATAGGATGGAAATAAGGAGTCCTGCTCTAATGTGGGCAGGTTGAAGGGTTGTCCTATCTAGATCTTTTCACTCTTCAGGCTCCCACATCCAGTGCAGGCTGTGGCCGGGTCTACAGCAGTGACTGACATTTGAGCTGTGCTAGCTCCTATTCCTAGCTGTGCCTGTTACAGGGACATTGGTGGTGGAGAGGTTGTAGAAATCAATGACACTGTCCAAACAGGAGGTCTGGCTATAAATATGAGCTAGTGGAGCTGTATTTCTCAGGAGAGGAAGCTTCCAGTGAGAGAAAAATATTTACATGCTGCCAAGACAGAGTGACTATGTAATTATAAATATATGTTCTCTGCAGACCTGACAGGATGGCACGAGGCAGCTTCCCGATCAGGAACCCTAAGTCTGCATTCACACAGTAGTGGACAAATACCGGTCGGTTTGCTGGCCAGTATCTGTCCGGGTGTGCGGCCGTCCCCCCGGCCGCGGGGGGGACGGCTTTTCTCCGCGATGAGCGTAGAAGAGCCCTCCCCCCTCCCATTGAGGTGTTCATATTCTATCCGGAAACCGGATAGAAGAATGAACATGCTCAATGTCTTTTGAGCGGACCGCGGGCGGAAAAACCGCCGGGCGGAAAACCCGTGCAGTGGGGACTGCTGCACAGGTTTTCCATAAAGCACAATTGTGCTAATTTTCGGCCGTTTTTTCAGGCGATCTGAAAAACCGCAAACCGTCTGAAAAACCGGCCGAAAACCCGTGCTGTGGGACATGCCCTAAGGGTTAAGGTTTTTCTCAGTAGATAGAGAAGATCAGAAAGTGGGAATCGCCATCCTGCAGATAAGACACAGCAAGGAGTGACATTACCAGCCCGGCCAACTAGGTATACAGTAATCTAGGGAAGCAGGAGATAAGAACTACTCTAACTCTGAAAGTAAGCAAAATTGGAACAGCAATATTTTTGGCAATAATCCTTATTTACCTTTGCCGACACGTTTCAAGCCGATCAATGAGATGGGAATAGCCCTTTAAGGGGGAATTGTTTTAAGAAAACAGAAAGGGGGGGGTGGGCGGCAGTCATCAGTCATTTCCATCCCTGACATGTGTAAGATTTCATCAGACTTGGTGACATCTTGTATATTTCTATCTAGCACTTTCTGACATCCAGTAATGAGCAGCTTTTCCTGTATCACTGCCAGAGTAAATTGAGAATCCTATTTAAACCTATGAGCCTTACTTCCTCAGCTGCAAACATTTCCAGGAGTATGACAGCTGCTCGGAGCAGCAGCAAGCCTCATCCTAAGTTGAATTGTATTACTTGCTTCAGTGCAAAAGATCATTTCACTGCTTAAGACAAAGGCAGAATACACCGTTGTAGACTAAACAGATTAAATGCACAATTCTGAGACATAGATTTACATGGCGTGTCTATAATCATCAGCTACAGCTGTTCATAATGCAAATGCCGGCCTGCAATACACTGCACTGCCGGCCACCCCGTCTTCTGCCACCTCCGGGGTATGCTCACACAGGGCAGATCCGCTGCAAAATCCGCAGCCACATCCACAACAGTTCTGCAGAGAAATCCACGTTTCAGTATTTGTGTCACCTCCTATGGATTTAAACACATTTTGTCATAGATTTTTTTTATTGCAGATTTTGATACAGATTTTTTTTTGCAGATTTTCACATAGTTTTTGTCCCAGATTTTAATGCAGATTTGAATACAGACTTTTTTGCAGATTCTGACATAGATTGTGTCGCATATTTTGACATAGATTTTGTCGCAAATTTTGATATAGATTTAGCCTCATATTTTGACATGGGGTTTGATATAGATTTTGTCACAGATTTTAATAAGGATTTTTTTGTAGATTTTGACCTAGATTTTGATAGATATATTGTTGCAGATTTTGACATAGATTTTGTCACAGACTTTAATGCATGTATTGTCGCAGATTTTGACATAGATTTTGTCACAGACTTTGATACAAATTTTGTCACAGATTTTGATAGACCTTTTTGCAGATTTTTAGATAGATTTAATCTCATATTTTGACTAGATTTTGTCGTACATTTTGATATAGATTTAACCTCAGATTTTGAATTAGATTTTGTCACAAATTTTAATGTAGATTTAGCCTCAAACTTTGACATAGATTTTGTCCCAGATTTTAATAAAGTTTTTTTTAGTAGACTTTGACTTAGATTTTTGTCACAGACTTTAACCCCTTAAGGACCCAGCCTGTTTTGACCTTCCTGACACAGCCCTATTTTTGAAATCTGACATATGTCACTTTATGTGAGAATAACTTTTTGACACTTTTACCTAGCCATGTGATTCAGAGATTGTTTTCTCTCGTGACACATTTTGGCTTTAAGTTAGTAAAAATTTTTATCCATACAATCCTTGTTTTTTTTGTGAAAAAAATAAAAATTTCATGAAAATTTGGAAAAATTTGCGTTTTTTGAAAGTTGAAATTTTGCTGCAAGACAATAATTATTCCCCACAAAATAGTTTTATAATAGCATCTCCCATATTCCACTATATTTTTGGAACATTTTTAAATGTCTTTTTTTTTTTTACACTTTAGGGGCTTAAAATTTAGTAGTAATTTCTATTTTTTCAGAAAATTGAATATACTTTTTTTTGGGGACCACTCCAGTTTTGAGTGGCTTTGGGGCTCATGTTAGATACCCCCATAATGACACCATTGAAAAACTAGACCCTTAACGTATTTACAACACTATTTTTGGAGTTTGAAACCCTTTTGAAATTCACAAAAATTTAAAACAAAGGGAGGGGGAAAATTTCAAAATTTCACTTCTTTTGCGTTTTTAAAACCAATTACACGGAAAACCCCGGGAAAGGTTTCTGGTAAAAGCAATGTAATATCAAACCCCAGGGCTCCGTTTTTGAGATTTCCCTAGGGCCTATGCTTATTTGGCTCACCCATAAGCCCCAAATAGGGGGGCACCTACATACTCTAGGTTCATTTTTCAAACGATTTATTTTGGCCCATTTTTAGGTTGGGGGCACCCTAAGGTCTAAAAAATTTTTAAAAAAACCCCAAAAAACCACAATTGGAAACTACACCCCTTCAGGGAAAATATCCAGGGGGGATTTATAAATTTTGACCCCACCGTGATTCCAAATTTTTTTAGCATAAGGCTGTGAAAATTAAAAAAAAATTTTTTTCAATAATTTGAATTTTACTTAAAATTTTTATTAAAACAAGGAATCCTGAAAAAAAAAAAAACCCAAAACTTTTTAAGCAAAATTTTTCCAAGTTCGCAATACCTACAGTGGGTGTAAAATGCTGTTTGGCGCATACAGGGGGTTAAGGGGGGGACGCTATTTGGTTTGGAACGAGTTTTGGTGGGGGCCCTGTCGCATTTTCAAAGCCCCCAAAATAGAAACAGGCAAACCTTCCAAAGTGCCCCATTTTTGGTTAAAACCCCAAGGGGTCTCATTAGGGTTACTGGGCATTTTGGATGCACAGGGATTCCATTTTTTTTTAGCATTGGGAATGAAATGGGGGAAAAAAGCGTTCGGTCATTGTTTTTTTAGTTTCAATTTTACAGCATTCGCCGTCAGTGTAAATGATGATAACTTTACATGGGGTTGGTACAATTACAATGATATAGATTTTTATAGTTTTTTCTGTTTTTTTACTTTTTTCCAGTGAAAAAACGTCTATAAAAAAAATTTCGTTTTTTTGTTTCCATTTTGACAGCCATAACTTTTTTTTTTTGCTTGTGCAGAGGTGTTGGGCTTTTTTTTTGCGGGATATTGAATTTTTATTGGTACCCCTTTTGCGGTGCATAT